>JAOTAY010061493.1:0-18359 GCA_025629805.1 Erythroxylum baracoense | reverse complement strand
TATAGGTAGAACCTAATGATTGTATGCAAAAATTAAGGAAAAATGCCACTCATTTCAATGAGAAAATGCCTTCAACAGTGACCTGGCAGGTTGATTTCATAATATGCAGCTTCATGTACCTGCTTTTTTATCGCCAGGCCCTAGATAGGCTTTACCTAGGGGTCTTCTTTCCCATACATGAGACATGGAGGGACATCACTCATTTTATACCTAAAATTACAATTTTCTGTTCAAGTTCTTCGATTCGGTGTAGAGATACAAGAAATTATGAGCGATTAGAGCAGGTAAAACGTGTGTAATACGTACCTAGATAAAGCCTCCCAGAAGGATAGTTACCCCTGGGGAGCAAACATAATTAAAGCAAATGCTGCAGTGGCTGCAGGATGCTGAGTTATCTCTAGAATACGAGAAAAGACTTTCTCGACATCTGTAGTGTGATCACCGTAAACCTGTTTGAGAACATCTGCAATACTTCCAAGATTGGTTATTTTCTGCCAACTAGTAAAGATAACATGAGTGACATAGTAAGTTGGAGGAGATGAGTATGAATAAAAATGACATTCTAGTCCTAAATTTAAAACAAGAAAGTAAAACTTACAGTAAGTCTGTCAACTTTCTCGCGCTTTTAGGCAAGGGAAACGTTTGAGACCATGTAAATAACCATGCCAGTCTTGGAGATCTTGTAGGATTAGGAAGAAAACCCCAAAAGGGGGTAGCATTGAGTAACATCACACCCTTTTCACTAGTTGATGATTACATGCAGCAAAGTAAACTACTACATATCCTCCTAACAAGTTCTCGACATGATGAACTGGTTCACCAATCACCTTCAGTACACATAAATGCAATGCCTTAATATCTTATCCTTGTTAGTCTTTCTATCTATCTATCTACCTCCGTTCTAAGAAAACAATCTTTTGGGTGTTCAAAATTGTTTGCATGTAGCTTGGGCTGGGTGGTGATAGAGGGGAAGAACTCTTAAAGCACCACAAAATTGTTGAAGGCTATGACTAATTCAAAGTTGTTCTGTTAACTGAATCCTCCAAGATTCAGTAGCTATAGAGTTTGTTTTATATTTTAATGTTACTTTCAGATTTCCTTAGATAAGTTTGTTAGACTTTAAAGTCTCTCTTGTAAGCCTATTTAAAAGGCATCTTTCTTTCAATAACAATATAGAACACAACAGTTGTTCTAACCTTCTTGCTCTGTTATTTCCAACATTGTGGTATCAGAGAAAGATTGAAACCAGGTTGTTTGATATTCCTATCCTTGTTTCTTACACATTATGGCCTCAAGTAGCACTGCAGTGAATGTCTCACATCCCCAAATACCTATATTCAAAGGTGAAGCTTACGAGTTTTGAAGCATAAAGACGAGAACTCTTTTCAAATCTTATGAGCTGTGGGAATTTGTTAAGACTGGATATGATGAAGAAGGTACTGAAGACACACGACATAAAGAAAATTTGAAACAGGATGACAAGGCTCTATTTTTCATCCAACAAGCAGTGGATGAGTCAATATTCTCAAGAGTAGCTGCAGTAAAAATATCAAAGCAAGCATGAAATATTTTGAAAACTGAGTATCAAGGCTTAGCAAAGGTAATATCTATCACGCTTCAATTTTTACGCAGAGAATTTAAAATGGCAAGCTTGAAAAGAAATGAGACAATACAAGCATACCTGGCTAAAGTGTCAAGTACTGTTAGTCAAAGGCATGTGTATGGTGAAAAGATAAGTGATGAGACCGTGGTAGCAAAAATACTAAAGAGTTTGGCTCCAAAGGTTGATCAAGTTGTTGTAACTATAGAAGAATCTACAGACTTATCCACTCTCACAGTTGATGAGATGATGGGCTCACTACAAACACATGAAGTGAGGATCAATAGAATATCAGTTTAAGAAGAAGAGCAAGCTTTTCAGGTCTAGGGGGAGCAAAGAAAATATTCTCAGTATCGAGGAAGAGGTAGGAGTCCTTTTCGAGGAAGAGGACGTGGACGTGGAAACTCTATCCAATGCACATACTGCAAGAAGTATGGACACAAAGAAGATGACTATTGGAGCAAAAATTAAGCCAAATATGCAGAAGAATAAGAGCCTGAATATTATCTCTTCATGACTCATGTAAGTTCTCAAAGCACTATGAAAGAAATTCGGTACATTGACAGTGCTTGTTCAAATTATTTGATCGGAGAAAGAGAAAAATTTAAGGAACTAGTTGAAAACTATAAGGCTCAGGTATGCTTGAAAAATGATATACAAGTGCAGATTGAAGGAAAGGTTATGGTTTCCATTTCTGTTGACAGTAGAGAGAAGTTAACTAAGGATGTTCACTATGCACCTGGTCTACCACCCAATTTAATTAGTGTGGGGCAATTAATTGAATGTCACTCGATTCTTTTTGAGAAAGACATTGG
Source organism: Erythroxylum baracoense (assembly GCA_025629805.1). Taxonomy (NCBI): domain Eukaryota; kingdom Viridiplantae; phylum Streptophyta; class Magnoliopsida; order Malpighiales; family Erythroxylaceae; genus Erythroxylum; species Erythroxylum baracoense. Next base: position 15,944 of record JAOTAY010061493.1, on the reverse strand, counting down.
TGATATTGTATTGCTTGCTAAGATGACAGAAAATAAGATGTTTCCTATCAATTTTTCTTGCAAAGGAACTCACGCATTAATGAGCAACATACTTGATGAATCAAAAATTTGGCATCAACGATATGAACATTTAAATGTGAAAGGGTTGCAGTTACTTGCTACTAAAGATATGGTGAATGGCTTGCCTACTATCAAGGAGCTTAAGCAGGTATGTGAAGGGCGTGCCTTAGGTAAGCAGGCAAAAAGATCATTGGCCCAACGACAGTCAAGGAGAACAACAGAGATATTAAAGCTGACTCATGCAGATCTATATAGACCAATGAAGACAAAGTCTCACGCAGGAAGTAAGTACTTCTTACTTTTTATTGATGATTACATGAGACTATGTTGGGTGTATTTTCTAAATCTAAAATCTGGAGCATTTGATCACTTCAAAAACTTCAAAACCCTCATAGAAAAGCAATGCAGCAGCAAACTAAAGGTGTTTAGAACAAATCGAGGGGGAGAGTTTCTCTCAAAAGATTTTAATGGATTCTGTGAAGAGAAAGGCATTCGAAGAGAGCTCACTGCACCCTATACCCCAAAGCAGAATAGAATAACAGAACGGAAAAAACAGAACCATTGTTGAAATGCCGATGGAAGTCTAAAGACTTAGATAATAGCTTATGTGCAGAAGCTGTATCAACAACTGTCTATCTTATAAATATTTCTCCAACTAAGGCAGTATGGAATATGACACCGTACGAGGCATGGCATAGATCAAAACCCTCTGTAAGTCATTTGAAAGTTTTTGGATGTGTATGTTATGGCTTAATAACTTTTGGGAGAAGCAAATTAGATCAGAAATCTAAAAAATATATTTTTGTTGGCTATTGCTTCAATTTGAAGGCATACGGGCTATATGATCCTAAAGGCAAGAAGATTGTTGTAAGTCAAAATGTTCAGTTCGATGAAAAAGTGAGCTGGAAGGAAGCTACAGAAAAGCTAATACTCATTTGGATCTAATTGTAAGTGAAGAACAAGTTGAAGAAATTCAGGAAGAGCAACTGGTTAGTCCTCAATTTGACTCTCCAATAAGATTCTCCTCAGCAATAACTAGTAGCAGTAGCTCAAAGCCTTCATAGAAAGACACAAACATTGAGTCGGTTCAGCAACGAAAGAGTGAACATGGCAGAATTCCACAATGTCATTTTGAAATTAAGGGGGAGGCTTGCACTTTTGCCTTATTTGTTGGTGATCCAACAGATGTTGAAGCAGCTATGAAGAGTAAAATATGGAAGAAAGCAATGAATGATGAGATTTTAGCAATTGAGAAAAATGCCACATAGGAACTGACTGATCTACCTCAAGGAAAGAAAGCCATTAGCCTTAAATGGCTTTTCAAGCCTAAGTTTCATTTAGATGGACGAGTTCAGAAACACAGGGTTAGACTTGTGGCACAAGGATTCACCCAAGAGCAAGGTACTGACTATGAAGAAACTTTTTCTCCTGTTGCAAGATTTGAGACAGTTAGAGTTATTATTACACTAGCAGCGCAACAACAAAGGAATGTTTATCAATTTAATATTAAGTTGGCCTTCCTAAATGGAGAATTGAAAGAAGAGGTCTATGTTCAACAATCAAGAGGATTTGAGGTATTAGGATCAGAAGAGAAGGTGTACAGATTGAGAAAGGCAATATATGGATTGAAGCAGGCTCCTCGTGCATGGTATAGTAAGATAGACACTTTCTTTTATCAAAATGGATTTAAAAGGAGTCCAAATGAACTAAGTTTGTACCTAAAGAAGCAAGGCATTGATGAACTTCTCATAGTTAGTTTGTATGTGGATGATATGATATACACAGATCATTAGCTCAATTGATATTTGAGTTCAAGGATGCCATGATGAGCATGTTTGAAATGACAGACTTAGGAAAATTACAATATTTCCTAGGTGTTGAAGTTAAACAGACTGATGGTGGCATTTTCATATCTCAACAGAAGTTTGTAACAGATCTTTTGAGGAGTTTACAACATGGAGAAGTGTAAGACAACTACTAAACCTATGAATACAAATGAGAAACTGAAACTAGAAGATGGGACGGATATGGCAGATGCAAGGAGGTTCAGAAGCTTGGTGGGAAAATTAATAAATCTTACACATACTCGACATGATCTATCTTTTGCAGTTGATGTAATCTTAAGGTTTATGCATTGTCCATCAAAACAACATTATGGAGCTGCAAAGGGGTTCTTCGCTATATAGCTGGAATAAGTGATTATGGAATCTGGTATATGAAAGGTCAGCACTTCAACTTGAAAGGTTACTCTGATAGTGACTAGGTTGGTTCTCATGTGGATAGGAAGAGTACAATAGGGAATTGCTTTATTCTCGGATCAGGTCCAATATCATGGATATCAAAAAAGCAAACTACAATTGCATTATCCTCAATTGAGGTTGAGTATATAGCAGCAACGACTGCTGCGTGCCAAGTAGTTTAGCTTCAAAGATTGCTGGGAGATTTAACAAAAAAGCAAACAGAGGCAACTCATATTATGTTTGATAGTTCATCTGCAGTTGCTATGGCCAAAAATCGATTATGCATGGAAGAACCAAGCATATAAAAATCAAACATCATTTCATAAGGGATCTTATGGCAATAGAGGAAGTGAAGCCAAAATTCTACAATTCAAAGTATTAGCTTGATGATTTGCTTACAAAGGCATTACCAACTGGAAGATTTGAAGATCTTCAGCTACAATTGCACATCACCAACTTTGAATTAAGGGGGAGTGTTGAAGGCTATGACTAATTCAAAGTTGTTCTAAATCCTTCAAGAATCAGTAGCTATAGAGTTTGTTTTATTTTTGAACATTACTTTCAGATTTCCTTAGATAAGTTTGTTAGACTTTAATGTCTCTCTTGTAAGCCTACTTAAAAGGCATCTTTCTCTCAATAACAATATAGAACACAACAATTGTTCTAATCTTCTTGCTCTGTTATTTCCAACAAAAAATATGAACTAGAAATCCAGAAAGCAGAAGTTTATTTACCCCTCGGTATTTGGTATTTCAGGATCATGTTTTGAAGAGTCACTTATGTACCCTTAAACTCGCCACCCAAATTTCTGAACAAGCATTGCAAGGCACTAAGTTGAGTCAATTTTATGCATAATGTATCATATCTAAGCTTAATATTTGTTAAAGAAGGTGCTCGATGCACATACTCGAACATTAACTAATATACCTTAACAACATTCATCCACTTTCAAAATATGGAACACCTAAACTAGAGACTTAATTAATGCTCATGGACGATGAAGCAGATATTCTACAAGAACATAAAAATATCTTCTAGTGATTACCTTAATGAAATGACGAAATTGATCCTGCCATAAATCGATGGAATAAGCAAGGTCACTAGCCCATAGCTCAGCCTCATCACCAAATCCCCACAATATATCCTTCTTAAGTGAGGTGTTCCTATCTGGTGACCACATAGTGGGATTCTCAACTGGTAAAGAAAGTCCCTGCCTAAGAAAATCAATTGCCTATACTCGATAATCCCGACTGAAGTTCTTCAATTACTTTTCATAATGAAATGAACAAACACCAAAACCAGGAAGAAACATCACAGATGGAGATTTCACGTCCTCACTGCCTACTTTCTCGTAGTGCACACTAAATCCACTCCCAGAAACAACTACTTATGGAAGCAACTGATTCACCAGTTGATTCATCTGGTAGCATTTTTTCCCACATCCTCCTCTCCAATCTCATAACTATCACAGTTCTCACTCGAAACCTTCGTACACTCATTTTTAAACCTTTGATTGGTGACAGAAAGAGAAAGCAATATAACAGAAAAAGTGAATAATGCTGAGCACCCCTCACAAGTGATGCTCGGTATGATATATACACTTATCGTAACAGAATTTGTTACAGTGGAGGATATCAACCATACACGTGTATGGTTTATTTGAACTTTACGGTTGTCAGTATTAATGATGAATGTACATTTATATTATATTTCTAATATTCCCTCTCAAACTGGACGGTGCATGGCATAGTCTCAGTTTGTTTCTGTTACGCATAAAATCTGGGTGAGTTAACACCTTCGTCAAACAGTCAGTAACTTGAAGTGAGGATGGTATATGGTGAACATCAACTTCCTTTCTCAAGATCATATTGCGGATGAAATGAATATCAATTTCTATATGTTTACTTCTGGCATGTTGTACAGGGTTAGACGCAAGAGCCTTTGCACTGAGATTGTCACACCACATCATCGATGGCTGTTTTAGGTTGATTCCAAGTTCTATTAACAGCGAAACAATCCATTTTATTTCAGCAGCACCATCTACCAAGGCTCTATATTCTGACTCAGCACTGGACCTTAAGACGACTCTTTGTTTGCGAGAAGCCCAGGAAATCAGATTATCTCCTAAATAGATACAAGTTCCAGCTATAGATCTTTTGTCATCTGCATCGGTTGCCCAGTCTGCATCTGTGAAAGCTATCAATTGATAACTCCTCACTGGTTTGATATGCAAGCTCAGTTGATGTGTGCCTTTCAGATATCTAAAGATTCGTTTTACTCCTTGAAATTGTGTTTCAGTAGGTTGAGTTATAAATTGACTCAGTTTGTTAACCGAGAAGGCTATATCAAGTCTGGTTGTGATGAGGTATTGAATAGACCCTATTGCTCTATGGTAGAGAGAAGGATTAGTCATGAGAGGACCATCTTGGCTCGAGAATTTTCGCCCGGTTACCATAGGAGTTGGCACAGCAACACAATTAGCCATGTTGAAGCGCTTTAGTACATCTAATGTGTACTTCCCTTGATTTAAGTAGATGCCAGTATTATCTCGTTGAACTTCAACTCCCAGAAAATAATCCAAATCCTTCAAAGCAAAGTTCGAATTAAGCTTACGAACAAAAACTTCAAGATAGTGTGAGTCATTATCAGTCAGCAAAATGTCATCCACGTAGACTAGAACCAGCACAACAAGTTTATCAGTGCGAAGATAGAACAAGGATATATCACTTTTGGCATTTTGAAAACCCCATTTCTGTAGAGTGAATCTTAGTCGATCAAACTAAGCACGGGGTGCTTGTTTGAGTCCGTAGATTGTTTTCACAAGCTTACATATATGATGCGGACGTTGTGGATCACAGAAGCCTTCTGGTTGCTTCATATAGACATCTTCTTGAAGGTAGCCATTGAGGAACGCATTGTTCACGTCTAATTGCTTTATTTCCCAGTTGAAGGTTACGGCTATGGTAATCACAATTTGAATAGTTGTAGCTTTAACCACAGGGCTAAAGGTTTTTCCGTAATCTACTCCAGGAGCTTGTTGATAACCCTTCACCACGAGTCGTGCTTTGTGCTTAAGAAGAGATCCATCTACTTTAAACTTGGTCTTAAAGACCCATTTGCAGTCAACGAGCTTCTGGGTGCCATTGTATGGTACAAGAACCCATGTTTTGTTTCTTTGTAGAGCGTCAAATTCATTTAGCATGGCTTGCTTCCAGTGAGGGAGAGAGAGAGCTTTTGTTATGCTTTTGGGTTTCGAAGCTTAAGAAGACTGGATTATGCTTTAACTTTCAATAAGACCAACGTAAGGAAGTTTAGGTTTGAATATACCAGCCTGAGATCGAGTAGTCATGGGGTGTAATCCAGGTTCTTGAGCTGCACTACTGTTTTGAAGATCTGGTTCATTGGCCTCACTTGAAATAGACTCATGTGTTTGTTGAGCTGAAACAATGTCATCATCTGTTGGCCCAATATTTGGACTTAGAGCATGTGAACTTGAGTCGTGTGACCTTCTTTCGGATTCTAATTCGGGACTGCTTGTGGCTTGACTTGATGAACTGACACTAGCCGTTTGAAGAATAGTCGTTGGGTCAGCCCTTTTTGACTGTTCTGTGCCAGGCAAAGTTACCAAGATGGGGACGGCACTGTCATTGTTAGGTATTTGTGCCCTTCTGTTTAGGAAGCCTATACTGCAAGGAAAGCTCAAAGAGTCAAATACTACATGACGAGAGACATATATTCTTCCAGTTGAGCTTAAACTTTTAAAGCCTTTATGTTGAGATGCTGGACCTAAATATACGCACTTCTGACTATGATATTGAAACTTATGTGAGTTATATGGTTTAAGGTAAGGGTAACATGCGCACCCGAAAGGTTGGAGTGTTTGATAGTCAGGTTTTTCATTGAAGAGTCGAAATAAGGGAGTTAGTTTTTTGAGCACAGGGGTAGGAATTCGGTTTATAAGGTATACTGTTGTCTGGAAAGCCTCAACCCAGTAGGTAAGAGGTAGATGTGCTTGTGCTAGCAATGTCAAACCCATTTCCACTATGTGCCTGTGCTTCCGTTCAGCTCTACCATTCTATTCAGACATGTATGGACATATATAGCGCATCTCTATTCCATTTGCTTGAGTAATCGGAATAAATGGCATATATTCAGCTCCATTATCACATTGAATAGTCTTGATTTTGGTATTGAGTTTGTTCTCAATCTGTGCACGAAAAAGGTTGAATGCATTGACTGCTTCTCCCTTGGATTTTAATGGATAAATCCAGGTATAGTTGCTGAAATCATCTATAAAATGTATGTAAAACCGAAAACCACCTATGGAATTCACTGGTGATGGTCCCCATAAATCGGTATGAACTAATTCAAGAGGTGAAGTAGCATGAGACATAGATTTAGGAAAAGGCAACAACTTACATTTTCCAAATTGACATGCTTCACAGAAGAAGTTTTGAGAATCAATATCAACGCTGTAGTTAAGCAGTATATTCTATAGGACTCTATTATTGGGATGTCCTAGTTTATAATGCCAAGTCCTGAAGTCTTGTTGTTGCTTTGTTGTCATGGTTGCTGTGTTTGCTTGAGCATGCCCTTGTTTCTTCTTCTTCAACCAATCATCCATCGGATAGAGACCTTGGATTGAGCTCCCTTGTGCTACTTGTTGCCCTGTCCTCTTGTCCTTCACCACACAAGCATCATTAGTGAATGCAACTACCACTGGATTATCCTTCGTTAATTTATGAACACTCAATAAGCTTTTAGTAGCAGAAGGTACAATTAAAATATCTTTGAGTGTTAAATTTGAGTGTGATACAAAAGTCGTGCCAATGCCAATTATGCTAGCCTTTTCTCCGGTACAAGTGGAAAGATATTGTTTACCTGTGGGAGAAAAATGATCAACTTGTGCAGGATTTGGTGTCACGTGATATGAAGCACCACCGTCCATATACCATGAGGAGTCATCGACCGCATGAGGTTCCGCAGAAAAAGCTGAAGGTGAATAACTATTTTGTGTTGATGGTGGGTAAAAGTTTCTATCAAACCTATGATAGCAGTTCAGTATCGTATGTCCAGGTTTCTCGCATAGGTAGCAACCATTCAACGTATGTAGAATGAGGTCATCTGTAGCAACTGGGGCTCCGGCTAAGGTGAGTTGATATGAGATGCTCTTCATTTTTGCCAAATATTCTTCCATCTTCATATTGTTTTTCCTAGTTTGGTGGAGTTCCGACTTGAACACCATCACCTTAGACTTCATAGATGCACACGTAAGTTCTTTTGCTCCTATCCAAAGTTCTCGAGCAGTTTGACAATGAAGAAGTTGAGCACCAACCTCCAGACTCATTATGTTGCGCAGCCATCCTACAAGAAGTCTATCGACTGAGAACCAATCCTCAAATGCTAGATTTGGAATGATCTCCGTTCCAGAAGTGATGAGATGAGGTGGCGCTGCACTAGTCCCATTAATGTGGGATACAAGTATGTTTCCTTCAATCAATGGGAGGACAACAGACTCCCAGACCAGATAGTTACTCCTATCCAACTTCATAGATGTAGTCTGGCTGGATGAGTTGAAGAGTGTGTATGTTCTTGATGAAGGAGACGAAGACGTCTGCACTGAGGACGCAGAGGAAGCGGCTGAGGTAGACATTGTTCTTACGTGCTCTGATACTAAGAAAGAGAAAGCAATATAACAAAAAAAGTGAATAATGCTGAGCACCCCTCACAGGTGATTCTCGGTATGATATATACACTTATCGTAACAGAATTTGTTACAGTGAAGGATATCAACCATACACGTGTATGGTTTATTTGAACTTTACAGTGTCAGTATTAATGATGAATGTACATTTATATTATATTTCTAATAGTGACAACTGATGGAGAACATTTCCCATGCTTGCAGAATCCTAGTAAAAACTTGTCAGCTTGAGAAAATCTCAACGACCCTGTTCTAAGATCAATCCTAGAACACATGACCTTATGCTTTCTTCCATTAGAGAGCCTTGCATGGCACAGATTCTAATAACCAACTTGCGGTCCAAACATACACTACAAAACGATGTGTTATTGAATGTAAGAACTTCCATGCCCTAGCAAAAAGATTTTGTAATAATCAATCAGAAGAGAAAATGAAACAGAAATTTTGTAGACGTGGGACACCAAATGCTGAAATGTTATGATGATAGGTCCACATTCATAGAATTTAAAAAAAAAATCAAAGTAAGATATTTTTGGGTTATACATCCGTGAAAACGTTAAGGATTAATCCGCCCTTTTGTTCAACCTAAAGAATACTTATTTAGCTTTTTATTTTTATTTAATGAATAATTTACAGTAAAATAGTCATTGTTGTCTAGGCTCGTGTTAAAGATGGACAGTTGGACAATGGGAATGCAGCACAAGGCCATTACTGGTTTATACTAGGCGTAACAAACCTGTTGGTGAGGTGGCAAAATGAATAACTAACTTGAGTAGCAATGATTACTTTGTTGGCAGGATAGATAATAGTAGTAGGGAGGAATAAGAGGATTTTTCATTTTGTTTTTGGTTGTGAATGTTCTGGAATCGACTTTTTAGCTTGGAAGGGATATTCTCCCTATTTTGTTCTTGTTTTCTTTGCTCAATCAATATACACAGTTCGTATTCTTAAGTCACTGTTCCTAACTCTTACCAATTGGTGCGGTGAGCATGTTTGAGTGCGATTGCTATGACTACTACAAGAATGGAGGCTCGTTTGGATTCGGTGGAGAGGAACTTCGAAGATCTGGAGCAGTGTTTTGGTGCTGAGATGGCCCAGACTAGGCTTCAGTTAGAGGATATTAAGAATATGTTGGCGCTAATGATGAAGGGGAAGAGTTGCGATGAGACAGCAGGTGGTCCATCGGCGTCTATGTTAGAAGAGGTGACTTCTGGTGTTTCCAAATCTCAGCCACGCGTGATATCGCTTGAAGATGTCCAGATTTCGGCTAAGAAGATAGAGCTGCCAAACTTCAATGGCACTGATCCATTGAGTTGGATCTATAGGGCAGAATAGTATTTCCTCATCCAGCGTACACTGGAGGATCTCAAGGTGACCTTAAGCCTGGTGTGTATGGAAGGGCATGCTTTGCATTGGATGACCTGGCTTAACCGCCGACGTCCTTTGTCGTGCTGGAAGGATGTCCGTCGCGAAGTGCTTGCCAGATTTGGGGGCGTCTTAGCGCACAACTTATACGAAGTTCTTGCTGCGGTCCGTCAGACTGGTTCGGTGGATGAGTATACTCGGGAGTTTGTTTCTCGATTGACACAGAGCATTGATTGGCCTGAACAGGCTTTCATTGGACAGTTTCTCAATGGGCTGAACGATGATATTAGGGCCCGTATTCTGTCCCATGAGATAACAGATCTATATAGCATGATGAACTTGGCTAAGGAGGTAGAGCATGAAGTTGGCCTTCAAGTTAAAAACAAATTCTTCTGGCCTGATACAAAGCAGAGCTCCTTTGGGCTAGGTATGAAAGCGGGCTCAGTGGCCAGTGTAAGCCCAATGGCGATTGGTTCAACAACGATTAAGCCCCCTTTTCTGGTCAGCCCAGTTGTGTCTTCTCAACCTCAATCAACAACAACTAAATTTCTGGTGGGTTCATCTAGTCCTGCCGCTTGATCGATTGCGTCTTCGGGTGATACAAATCGCGGTGTGCGTCGGTATACGCAGAAGGAGTTTCAGACCTGCGAGCAAAAGGTCTATGCTATCGTTGTCACCAACCATACCACCCTACTCATAAGTGTTCAGGCACCACTTTACAAACGATTATTTTGGCTGATAGTGAGCAGGAGCAACAGGAGGAGTTCAACGATTGTGGGGTCGAGTTCGAGGCTCCAGTGACGATGAATGACCTTATAGATCCTCAGGTCATGTTGCTGGAACTACCGTGTTTCCACATGAGTGACCTCCAGCGTAGCCGCACCATGAAAGTACAAGGTAAGGTTGCTGGACGTGAGGTTGTCATAATGATTGACAGTGGTGCTAGTCATTGTTTTATAACTAAATATTTAGCTGACCAGCTCCAGTTACCAATTTCTATTACTGCAAAGATTGATGTCAAGTTGGGTGATGGTCATCGTCGAGAGACTTTGGGTTTCTATAGGGTTGTTCATATTACATTGGGTATGGTGGAAAGTGTGGTTGATTGTTATTTGTTTCTGCTGGGTGGAGTGGACATCATCTTAGGCATTTCATGGTTGGCGACTTTGGGAGATGTGAAGGTCAATTGGTCGAGAATGACTATAGATTTTTCCCATGATAATCGAGCTGTGTCCATTACGGGTGACCCACGTTTGATGTCGGAACCAGCTTCAGTTCACTCCCTGCAATATGCCAACGATCTGGAATTTGGAGTTATATTTTGGCAAGCAGCTGGTACCGAGAAACTAGCGCATAAAGAAGCTGTAAGTGGCAAGCATCGTCAGGAGTTAGAGTTGTTGCTGGACAGATTTCCTGAGCAGTTTCAGGAGTCTATAGGGCTGCCACCAAAGCAGACTGTGGCTCATCAAATTTCTCTTATTTCTGGAGTGTCATCTGTCAGTGTGCGTCCTTACCGCTATGGGAGTTGCAAAAAGATGAGATTGAAAGACAGATTGCAGATATGTTGGTCGCAGGATTTATTCAGCCAAGTTCTGAGCCTTTTTCAAGCCTGTTAGTTAAGAAGAAAGACGGGAGTTGGAGATTTTGTGTTGGTTATAGAGAGCTAAACAAAGTCACTGTGGCAGATAAATACCCGATTCCAATAATACAGGAGTTCTTGGATGAGTTGAGTGGCGCCCGTTACTTTTCCAAGATGGACCTAAAATCTGGCTATCACCAGATTCGTGTGAAGGAAGAAGACATCCCGAAGACAACATTTCGTACCCATTCGGGTCATTATGAGTTTAGAGTGATGCCTTTCGGATTGAAGAATGCCCCAGTAATTTTTCATGCAGTGATGAATGATTTATTCAGACCTGGGCTGCGTCGTTTTGTGTTAGTGTTCTTTGATGACATCCTCATCTACAGCAAAACTTGGAACAATCATATACAGCACTTGTCACTCGTCTTACAACAGCTTAAAGACAGCCACTTTGTGGTTAATATGAAGAAAAGTCAATTTGGAAGAACTAAGGTTGAATATCTTGGCCACGTGATATCCTATGAGGGTGTTGCTATGGACCCTTCAAAGATATCAAGTTTTATGCAGTGGCCTATTCCGATTTCAGTTAAAGGAGTACGGGCATTCTTGAGGCTCACCGGTTACTACCGGAGATTTATTTGTGACTATGGCTTGATTGCAAAGCCTGTCGGCTTGTTAAAAAAAGATGCAGTAGTGCCTTTTGACTGGTCCAGTGAAGCGCAACAGGCCTTTTGTAGGCTCCAACAAGCTATTACCACGGCACCTGTGTTAATCATGCCTGATTTCTAGAAACAATTTATTTTGAAGTGTGACGCTTCTGCTGGTGCCATAGGGGCAGTGTTGATACAGAACAAACAGCCAATTGCTTTTTACAGCAAAACATTGGGGTCACGCAATATGGTGAAGCCAGATTATGAGAGGGAGTTAATGGCTCTTGTCTTGGCTATTTGACATTGGCGGCCATATTTAGTTGGCAGGAAATTTGTTGTGAGAACTGATCATTGTAGCCTGAAACACTTATTACAGCAGCAGATAACCACTCCGGCATAGCAGCATTGGATGGCCAAATTAATGGGATATGAATTTGAGATTGAATACAAGCCTAGTGTGTTGAACAAAGCTGCTGACTCTTTATCTCGCAGGGTTGAAGATGGAGAGATTACTGCCATAACATTGCTATATTGGGCGGACTGGGAAAATTTAGAGGCTGAAATGCTTGCAGATAGGTGGTATACAACAATGAAAAAACGCTTGGAAACAGAACCAAGCTCGCTGTCACACTACCAATTGGTGCAGGGTAGGATTTTTCTATAAAGGGAAGCTGCTAATCCCATCAACTTCATCATGGATACCTAAGCTTATGGAGGAGTTCCATGCTACACCTCAAGGAGGGCATTCTGGTGCTAACAGAACGTATCGAAGAATTGCAACAAACATGTACTGGCCAGGCATGATCAGACTATACAGCAGTTTGTGCGCAATTGTTTGATATGCCAGAGGAATAAATATGACACATTGAGTCCTGTTGGATTATTACAGCCTCTACCAGTGCCTCAACAGATTTGGGAGGACATATCAATGGACTTCATCACTGGGTTACCAAAGTCAAATGGAGTTGATTGTGTATTTGTGATAGTAGACAGATTGAGCAAATCTACTCACTTCATTGGGTTACGACATCCATTTACAGCAAGGGTAGTGGCTGACCTCTTTATCAAATAGGTGGTACGACTTCATAGGGTTCCTCGATCTATAGTAAGTGATAGAGATACAATTTTCATGAGATGTTTTTGGCAAAAGTTATTTCGTAGCTGGGGAACAGTTCTGAAAATGAGTACGACATTTTATTCTTAAACGGATGGCCAAACAGAAGTTCTTAATCGATGTCTGGAGACATATCTTTGTTGTTTCTATTCAAAACAACCGAAGAGCTGGAGTAAATGGCTTCACTTGGCAGAATATTGGTATAATACCAACTTTCAGGGTGCAGCAAAGATGACACCATTTGAGATTGTTTATGGCAGAACACCACCAGTCCTGATTCAGTTCTTGCCAGGTGAATTTCAGGTGGCGGTAGTTGCAGAGGAACATGGAGATCGAGCAACCATAATCACGCAACTCCAGTATAATTTGACCAGGGCTCAACAAGCAATGTCTAAGCAAGCAAACAAACATCGACGTGACATCTGCTTTAATGTTGGGGATATGGTTTTTCTGAAACTCAGGCCCCATCGTCAGACTTCGATCTCAACTCGGGTATATCATAAACTGAGTCTGCGTTATTATGGCCTTTTAAAGATTTTACAGCGTATTGGAAGGGTAGCCTATAGACTTGCATTACCAGCATCCTCAAGAGTCCATCCAGTATTCCATGTTTCACAACTCAAACGCTGGGGAACATCCTGTCTCGAGTGAAATTCCTGATCATTTGGCTGCCGTTGAAGTCACTTTTATTCCAGAGGCGATATTGGCATCTAGAGATCTCAGACAGGGGAAAACTCCTTGCCATCAATTGCTAGTCCAGTAGGTGGGAAAGGAGAAAGATAAAGCAGTTTGGCTGTCTTGAACTGATTTTTGTGGCCAATTTCCTACATCAAACCTTGTGGACAAGGTCTATTTTAATGGGGGAGGTAATGTTAAGGATGGACAGTTGGACAATGGGAATGCAGCACTAAGGCCGTTACTGGTTTATACTAGGCGTAACAAACCTGTTGGTGAGGTGGCAAAATGAATAACTAACTTGAGTAGCAATGATTACTTTGTTGGCAGGATAGATAATAGTAGTAGGGAGGAATAAGAGGATTTTTCATTTTGTTTTTGGTTGTGAATGTTCTGGAATCGACTTTTTAGCTTGGAAGGGATATTCTCCCTATTTTGTTCTTGTTTTCTTTACTCAATCAATATACACAGTTCATATTCTTAAGTCACTATTCCTAACTCTTACCAACTTGTCACCTGTTTTGTTCCTATGTTATTTCCACAGTGCCTTGACCCTTTCCTTTTTGACTATTTTATCTCATTTTTGTATTTCATTTCATGATCCTCTCCTTTTTTCAGTGTTGTAAAAGAGGCAGCTGTTGTTGGTCTTCTTCCTTACTTCATTGCTTTAAGTTATAGGTAATCTATCGACTTGTGGTCTCTATGTAGTCAGTTGCATGCTTGCTTTTTCTTGCGTAAGCTTGTCTTTTTGTGCATTAGTTTTAACTTTTGTTGATTTTACTTAAGTTTTGAGTATGAAGCCAGTACTAACGGTCATTCTTGTCTGATTATCTTATGTTCGTTGTGGCTCCTGCTAGTTAATGGGTTTATGTTGTTAGCTAATTTACTTGAAAGATTAAGAGATTTCTTTGTTAGGTGATTAAGAACTTCTCTCTGATTACTGGATAGTTTACAGTTTCCCATTATGGACATTATACCTTGCATTGACTTCCTTCTGGAATTCTTTTCTGGTTTTTTCTTTGTCGTTTTAGTTATTATTTTGCATGGGTTGTATTTTTGTTTTATGTATTCTAATCTACTATTTTGTATTGTTCAGCTTAATACTTAAGAGCAATTCTTTCCAGTTATGCTTATTTACATGAGATGGTCATGCAAAAGCAACGATTTTGTTTTTCCTAATTTCCTGCCACTTTGTTTTGCTCTATGGGCATCCTGCACCACAATATTTCAACAAATTTTACTGTCTTTGCAGGCCATGGATTCGTTTGGTCCTCATGGAGATGCCTTACCACCTCCTTCAGCAGTTCCACCAAATGTGGTACCATTGCAAGCAAAAGAAGCCAAGAAAAAGGTCACACGGGTTCCTATTGCTAGACGTGGCATTGGATCCAAACTCCAAAAGGCAAAAGATACCTCTTTCCACAAATCATTTCAAAGTCAACATTTCCAATGCTGAGGGTGACTTCTACCACTACAGTGTATGTGAAGTGATTTTATGCAAACTGTATAGTTTTCCATCCACTGATATATTAAAAACTGCAATTAAGAGCTTTTGACTTCATATTCCATGTGGAACAGGTTTCTGTTTTGTATGAAGATGGCTGGGCCGTCACTGGCAAGGGTATAGGTAGAAAAGTGATTGATAGAGTGCATGAGACTTATGATTCTGAGTTAAATGGGAAGAACTTTGCTTATGATGGAGAGAAGAGTTTGTTCACTTTTGGTCCACTTCTGCGCAACAAACTTGATTTCACTGCTGTCCTTGAAGATGTCTCATCCAATCAGTAATCTGCACTCTGTTTGATCTATTTATGCCTTTTATTTTCCTTTTCTATTACCATGACCCAAGTGGTTTGAACATTGTTCCACTGCAAAAATAATGGAAACTCTAGTCCTAACGAAAGTGAAAGTCCAAATAGGGCTGACAGAAAAAGAGTGCGGCGTCCATATCGGACTAAAACTTTTAAAGTGGAGATAAGTTTTGCTACAAAATTTCCAATGCATGCCATAGCAAGTGCCCTATGAGGGCAGGAATCTGAAAACTCCCAAGAAGCATTTAGAGTGCTGGATATCATTTTGCGGCAGCATGCATCTAAGCAGTTAATAATGTTTTGTTATTCATTCTCTCTGTCTGTTTGTTCCATTTCTTTTGTCAAATCTGATGATACTTTTAAAGATGCCTCCCTTTGTTCACAACTTTTGTTTAAATCTTCTTTCTTTGTTCTCTTAGTTTAGGTCCCTATCTTTATCATATCTGATAAAACTATAAATGATTTAGGGGTTGTCTCCTTGTTCGGCAATCTTTCTTCCACAATGATCCAAAAAATTTTGTGGAATTGGGAGGTGATGTAATGGGCTGCAGAGGATTCCATTCAAGTTTCAGAACCACTCAGGGAGGGTGATATGGAAACCCCAAGAAAACAAGGTTCTTGAAACCCCCTTAATCCTATTGAATCAAAACTCTAATCTTTCTATTATAAGAACATGCTAGATCAAACCCCAAATCATAAGTTTGAGACCCAATCCCAAAGAAATCAGAAATCAATTTACGTTG
>JAOTAY010061468.1:0-18365 GCA_025629805.1 Erythroxylum baracoense | reverse complement strand
ATGTTGGGCTTACTTTAATTAGAAGCCCAAATGAACATTTAATATTGGGCTTGACTTTGGTTTGATTTGATTAATTATATTAATTAAATTAAAACAAAGTTATTAAAGAAATAAGGAGGGCATGTTTCGGTTTTTAATACCTAAATGTGCTGCCGAACATTTAGCATTGAATTGCTAAATTAAAGATAGTTTTTATCATGCTTTATCATCGTTAAACGGAGTAATGATCTTATCATTAAATGGTTTAATGGTTGTCTTTAAATGATGGCATGTAATGTAGCCTTTTAGCATTCATTTCATTAAAGAAAGGAAGAGGTGCATTTGATGTATTCTCTCTTCTTTCTTTCATCCATAACCGAAAATGAGGAGGTCTTATTTAGGTTATTGGTCTTTTCATATAGCCATCTTAAAAAATGAGAAGAGTCTCATTTATTGGCTTCTTTATGATTGATTAAAGAATGAAGAGATGCATTGGATGCACATCACATCTTTCTTTCATAATAACCAAAATTAACAAGGAGAGGAAGAAGTTTTCTTGCATTTTTTTGACTCACTCTCTCCTCTCATGCATGCATAGCCGAAACATGAATGAGAAGAGTCTCATTTTTTGGCTTCTTTTTTCTAAGAAAAATCTCCTTAAAATACTTCTTCTCCTTTCCCACTAAAGTATCTTGTTAACCAAGTTGTCCAAGAAGAACAAGTAGTAGATTGGATTCGTCAGGAATACAACATTAAAGAGAGGATACATTGACAAAGGAAAGGATACAAAAGAGTCAAAGCTATAGCAAGGACTTGGAGAGGATACAAAAGCAAGGAGTCAAAGTTGTAGTAAGGAGTCAGTATATTTCTACCACCTTGCTCTTATGTAAATTATTTTCCTTATACCATATCATGTATAGCTGAAACATGTTGATTTGGTTATGTTATTTTTGCTGCGTTTTGATTTCGAAAAATTTTTGAAATTTAGCGTTTAACCAAAATTTGCATGCTTTTGTTTTCGATCCAACAATTTACAGCTTACAAAACTAAAAATTGGCAACACAGGTGGAAGCAAGCAACTCATAATTGACCCAAGTTGACTACGGAAGGAAAAGGTACGTCGAGCTATCCGCGATAAATGAAGCGCTACATAGGAAGTAATCCATGATTTTTATCTTTGTGTATTTCATCTTTCGTATTAGATTAGGTTTCCAATTCTATTTTTGCGTGTTTTTGATACAAGTTAAACACCTTAAAGAAAGCAAGCATAATTATGACTTGGGTTTTCGTTATCCTTCTCTTTTTCACATTGGATGGGAATGATGTGGAAGGCAAAATAATGAGGTGATGGTGTAAATATAAGGTATGGAAGGAACTCAGGTGTGACACGATGGAAAGAATCAAAAATGGGAAAGGAGTGTGAAAATTCCTTGTGTCATAATCTTGACTCATAGGCCATGATCGTGACCCATTTTTGATCCTTCTGTCACGATCATGACCCATTTCTGATCCTTCTGTCATGATTGTCGTCTACAAGGTCACAATCATGACCTGGGGCAGGGGCAGAATGGGACACATGATTTTCATGTCATTTTCTTCAAATTTTACCCATCCTTTCTCCTTCCTAACCTATTTATTCACCGTTACCCTCATTTTTCTCACCCACACCACTTCACTCTCTCTAGCAACCAAACTCTTAAATCCTCTCCGTTTTATCTACAGAAGTCTTTATCTCTCTAAATTCTTCACACCTCTCATTCCAATGGGATTGAGAATTAAGTAAACAATCAAGCCTGTTCAATTGAAGGGCAAAGTTCAAGTATCGTGTCGCAGGTAAAGAAATCGAGCAGTGGATTACAGAGCACCTTTTCTGATTTATTCAGAAGAAGAAGGTAATCGGTTCAAAACCCTTAGTTTGAAAAAAATTGGTGTGCCTTGATATTTGGATTTTGAAATATTGAAAGAATTGGATTGAGAGGAGTTAAGAACTTAAGGGGAAGATTTCACTGAGAAAAATTTATGCACTTTAACTATTTCATTTATGAAAAACTCACCCTATAATTCTTCACCTCCCTTTAATTTGAGCTTAGTAACCTTAAGGATCTATAGATTTGGTTGTGGGCTGAACTGTATGAGTTAAATTATGAGATTTTGTGTGAAATAGGGGGATTCCTAGAATTAATCATAGTGGATAACACAATGACTTTTTTGCCACATTTTATTGGACCGAACTGACTGGGCTGGAGAATTTTGACCCTAAAATTTTCCACATTAACATAATTTGTAGTCCCGAACACTTTTTGTTACATAATTTTATATGTTAAATAGTTTTGACAAAAGCGAAAGTAAAAAGTGTTCAGTTAAGGAACTTTTCATATTGCGGTGCATGGATCATAACATCCAAGTTTACACCTCCACCCATATCTTTAATGCTATTATTCTACTCCAAAAAAAAGAAACAATAATATGAGCATAGGGCATTTAGTTACGGCTAGTGTGGATTATTATAGTGTAAATTACGATGGACTAACTGTGCATTTTCATAAGTTCCTTAACACTTGTCACTCGATGAGAGTTGAGATCTTGAAGTCCCACAATATAGAACTTCGAGATAGTAGTGCAAAGTCTCATGCTAGGAACAGGGCGAGATAGGCTAGTTCAAGCTCAGCACTACTGCAACATGAGTAGGAATCAATCAGCGAAGAATTAGGAGAGGAAGAGAAAGCTGGATGGGAGAAGGTACTCAATGCAATTTCAGACACTAACAAGGCAATTTCAAAATTGCTAAAGTGTTGAAAGAGATAACAAAGGAGCAAAGAAGACAAAGTCGAGACATTCAAGGCATCTACAACTACATCGTTGCTCAAGGAATAGTGATCCCACCTCCAACACGATCACCATCACCACCTCAATCGCCATGACGAGTTTTTATGCTCTAACCCATATCTTTTTATTTTATTTTATTCTTATATTTTCTTGCCATTTTGTTTTATTCCCACATTATATGTTATTTGTTCTTCTCACATTAAGGACAACATGTTGCCTAAGTATGGGGAGGGTTTTGTGCATTGTATGTTTTATTTTGAGTGTGAATTTTGCATGTTGTATGTTAGTCTTGTTTAGGTTTTCATGATATGAATCGTGTGAATGTGTCAATGGTTAGGAATTATTGGAATCAGTTTAGCTTTGAAGATAGTCTTTTAGGTTATAAAGATTTATTAACTTGTAAAATTAGCATCCTAGGTTGCTTTGGTTAAATTCGCAGTTAATTAGGATATGATGTTAGTTCGTTTATCCTAGGAATTTTCCATATACATTCATAATGTTAGGTCAATTGAATAAGTAGCATCGTTAGTATCCTTTCATAAGAATGATTAGTTAAATAAATGAGGTATGCATTACAATGTGAAAAAAAGTGTATTTCTTAAATAAACAACTATTCTGCTGGCCTTCAGGTTATGAATAGAGCTAGTAGCAAGTTGAGAATGTGATCTAGTTGAGTAACTAAGAGACATTCATCACAAATGTTTGCCTTTGTGTCAAAAGGTTAAAATGACATTCCAACCAAGCAAATTAATAAAACATGACCTAGTTGGGTAACCAGGGGAGATTCAGATGTGTGTAAGTTTAATTAATTAATCTTAATAATCTACAAGCGCACCGGTTGTTTGCATAGTACCTAAGGTGTCGATTCCACAAGGGGGGATAATCTAATCATAAAATCTAAGGCCAAAACAATTCGCAAAATTCAAAATGTAATGGTACTAAAATGAGATTTCAATTCAATCAAGCAAATCAATTCAATAATCAATCACGAAAATGTTAATAATTTAGCAGTTGCAAAATACACTCAAGAATCAACCTAAAGGAATTACTAATTAAGAGAAAGGGAATTTTATCTATCCTTAACGCTAACCTAATTGATTATGAATTACCGAATTATTGGTTCTAGACAATCCTATTATTGATTACTCTCTCTCAATTTATAACCATTAACCCCAAATTATAAACCCTAATTAGTTTATAGAAGTTGCAATTTCTCAATTAACAACCTATCTAAAATCCTAATTAGATTTGAAGTTGTCTAATAAACTATCGAAAACCTATGCAAGATCTCTCTTCGCCCAATTTACCGATTTGATTTAATTCTTGTTCTATTAAATCACCTAACTCTCGTTAGCCCAATTTAATTATTTTCATTTGATTCACCCTCTCAGTTTATTATCAAATTATGCACATCCAGAATTAAATCACAATAAATCTAAAAAACACATAAATAATCATATTTCATTAAATCAAAGATAAAACCTCGAAGGTAAGTTTAAAAGTCATCAACATTAAAAAATCCTATCATTAACTATTATTCCAATTCTATACAACAATAAAACTGAAGATAGCTAGAAACACGAATTGAACGAATGACAGGAGGCAATGACGTCGAGAAACTCCTAATCCGAGAAGTACGTCAAGTTAACTTCTTCTCCTCTTCTCTCTTCCTTCTTCTTTTTCTATCTCTCGATAATTCTTTCTAGGGTGTTTCTCTAAAATTGGTTGATGCAAAAGCTACGTTCTTCCTCTTTTTTTGTTCTTTAAATATCTTCTTGTGTTTTGGGTAACCCTAGGGTTTTTTCAGGGTCTGAAAGGTTCAAAAAATCCCTCGAAACTTAGTGTTCTTGAGTGTCTACACATCTTCCTGACACAAGCCATGATCGTGGCCTCTGAACCTTTTGTCACAATCGTGGCATGTAGGCAACGATTGTTGGCCATTCCTGGGGCTCAGGCCATGATCGTGGGCAATTTTTTAGACCTGAATGTCTTCTAAAACTCTTCTGTTCTCAATTTTGACCCCAAAACACTAGCAAACATATCAAGATACCTCAAAAATATAATATTTAGGCTTACAACCTTGTACTAACCCTTAAAACACTTAAAACAAAAATAATTAACAAACTAACACAATTCTAACCTAAACACATATTAAATGATCGAATTAATGGCTAAACACATATCAAACAATGCCCTAAAACACTATGTAATTTACACTTATCACATTCATCACAAATTTTTATTTCACGTCAAAGAAGAGGTCAATGCCAATGAAAATTAATAGAAATAGTATTTTGATAAATAAAACATAGTGATATTTGTGAATAGCTTGAAATTACATGAAAAGCTACTTGGGTATAGTTACAATTTTGATTGACTAAATAATTATCAATATATGTGTACAAGTGATGGGGGTTCATGAATTTAACATTAAGGTTAGGATGTATATTTAGTCCGAAGTGATTAGCCACATATTTCATAAGTTAGAACAACTTGAAGGTTTGTGTTTGAAGTTAAATTAGTTTTGTGAACTTCAACGTCATTGCACCATTATTGCATATGCATGTTGATATGTGTTATTGTTTGGTGTGTTTGTGTTTATGTTTTGTTTTGTTATTGCTTATAGACAAGCAAAAGTTCAAGTGTGGGGATGTTGATAGTTGTAGTTTGCATTATGTATTGGTGGGTAATTTAGTATATTTTTAGTTGTTAATTAGATGATTTGTACATGTTTAGGTTTAGAATTGTGTCATTTTGATTATAGGTTTATGTTTTTCAATGTTTTTTGGTTTAGAGCATGTTATCAGGCTTTAATTTTGTGTGTTTGAGGTGTTTTGATGAATTTGATAGTGTTTGAGATCAGGTAAAAAAGATCAGAGAAGATTTGGAAAAAAACTCAGCGAAGGAGCCAGGGCCACAATCGTGACATACCAGTCACGATCATGACAAAAGCAACCCAACCAAGGCCATGATTGTGACACCCTTGTCACAATCATAATAGAAGCCAAGCAGGACCGGGTCATGATCATGACTCATTGGCCATGATCATGATAGAAGCTCAATTTTCATTGTCACGATCATGATAGGTGCGATAACAGACTCAGGGACTTCTTCTGAACTTAACTTTTCGAGGGTTATTTTGGACATTTGGGCCTGGTGAAACCTAGATTGGAAAAGCATATAAGAGTAAAAGAAAGAAACCCTAAAGGGAGAGCCTCTATTTGCTACATTTAGAAAGAACTAATGGACTGAGAGAAGAGGAGAGAGGAAGAAGGAATTGCTGCTACTACTACCACTCTCAGTCCACTCCAAGTGAACTTTTACATTTCATCTTGTTATTTCTTTCATTTGATGTATAAAATGGATAAAGTTGATGATGAATTTGGGTTTAAGGATGTTCTAAAATCTTTTAGGCATTTGCTCTTGAATTGATGTTAATTTGATTGCTTTTGATGCTAATATGTTGGATTTTATGATTGTTTGTCGTATTTGCATACTTCAGTAATAAATCGAGAGGGTGAACTGATAGCAAAATTATTAGGTTGGGTAATAAAAGTTAAACAATCTAATAGATAACACAAACAATCAAATTGGTAATTTATATAAAGAGAGATTTCCTGTGAGGACTAGATTGTCAATTAGAGTGCTTAAGATCTAATTGGATGTGTGGGCTATTTGCTAATTGAGAGATTGCAAATTCCTTAATTCAATTTAATTAGGGTTTATAATTTAGGTTTAAAGATTAGAACTCAATAGAGAATAATAAACTGATATCGAATTAACTCAAAAGTAATCAAGTTAACATTAGAAAATAGGATAAATCCCCTTTGACTAGTTCACTAATTCCTCGTGGGATCGACACCTTATATACTATGCTTACGACCTATGCTCTTGCAGAATATTGAGAGTTTTGTAAGATTAAAACTTACTAAAAAGTGATTATTCACATATTTGAATAAATCTATCTAAAATTGTCAAAAAATGATCAAAAGAGTCTCCAAAGACAAAACAACCATGCATAAAAATTTCCATAATGCCTTTAATCATAACTATAAAAATAGACATCATACACCTTTGAAAAGTATTGGTGTGTTACATAGCTTAAATGACACCCGTCTATAGGCAAATGTTCCATAAATACATATGGAAGTGTTCTTTTTTTGATCCTCTAAATAGATGAAAATTTGATTGTATCGTAGGTATCCTTCAAGGAAATAATAGAATGCATAGCCATCCACCCTTTCATTCATTTAATTCGTGAATGGTACAGGAAAGTGATCCTTCTTAGTCATTGTAGTGAACTTCCTGTAATCAATACAAACTCTCCAACTTGTGATTGTGTAAGTGGAGATAATATCATCTTTTCACTCTCCATCATTATTATGCATCCTTTATTAGGAATACATTCTATCGGACTAACCCATTCATTATCCAAAATAGGATAAATAACACCCATATACAACAGCTTTAATACTTCCTTCTTGACCACTTCTTTCATGTGAGGGTTTAACCTTCTTTGTCTTTCCCTCGCTGTCTTACTTCCTTCTTCAAAGTTAGTCCTATGCATTACCACATTACGACTTATACTTATGTCAAAAATTTTCCATCTTATGGTTCTCATCCTTTACCTTATAGTCTCTACCACTCTTTTCTTTTTCTCTTTCCATGTAGTTTGAAATTATGATGGGTAAAGTATGACCTTCACCTAGAAAGGTATACCTAAGATATGAAGGTAAGGGCTTCAACTTGAGAGTAGGTGGTGTCTCAATGGAGGGTGGCACGGGTGCTTCCTTTCTCACTAAGATTGTTTGCTTTAGTTTAACACCTAACTCCTCCTTTCTAGATCACCTTCATCTTTTTCCCCAACACTCACGTCTTTTTTATTGCATGCCTCTTGCTTTTTTATACATGCATGCATTATATCAATCTTCGTACAAAAGTTGCTTTACTTTAGGTTTTTTAATTCTTTATTTATGTTAAATTCAAGTAGCTCATTGCAAATTTGAATAATGTGTTTCCCTTCATGGACATCTACCCATGATTTTCCCGTGTTCATAAACCATCTACCAAGAATTAGTAGGCAATTCCTATCCTCTTGAAATTTTAACACTACAAAGTCCACTAGAATAATGAATTTTTCCACTTTGACTATCACGTCCCCTACTATACCAAACAACTTATTTATGGATTTATCCACCAATTGGATGAGCATAAACATCAACTTAACACCTCCCAGCCTAATTTCCTAAACATTGAGATAAGGATGAGATTAAAGCTTACACCTAAGTCACATAAAAATTTAGTAAATTCTAAATTACCAACAACACAATGTATAGTGAAACTCCCTGGGCTTTTCAATTTAAAAGGCATATGGCTAGTAATCATGGAATTATAGCTTTTAGCGAGAGAGATTGTTTAATTATCCTCCTAAGTTCGCTTGTTTAAGAGTATAACTTTGAGGAACTTTGCATAATTGGGCATGTATTCCAAAGCTTCCACAAAAGGCAAGTTGATTTGTAATTTCTTTAACTTCTCCACGAACTTTGCAAATTTCACATCTAATTGATTCTTCTGCAGTATTTGTACGAATTGAATCTTTGGTGCATATAGAGAGGGAGAAACATATGGTTCTTGATATGTGTTTAATTGATTATGAATTTATTCCATAAAACTTAGTGATTATTGCTATGAAAATGCTTAAGATACTAATTTTAGCCCACATTTGATTTTAGGTACATTTCGGAAGCGAAGAAACTAAAGTGACCCAAAAGTATACTCATTAAGCCATCTTTTCAATGTTCATACTCTATAGTCTTCATAAAGCAAGAATAAGAAAAAGATTACAAGAAAAAGAGACAAGATAGAGCATGAAAGTGAAGAACAAAAGAATATAAGCTATGAAGTGGCTCATGGTCAGTTGTCTCGTGGCAATGCAACTTATGGAATAAGCATAAGACCACTCTGACGCCCATGCCATGGTGTGTCATAGGTGTGAACACACCACTCATACCCATAACATACCAAGTCATGGGGGTGAGGCTAAGCTAACTCACCAAAACCCTAGCTTTTTAATATAAAAGCTGATGTTGGGTGACCATATAGATATGAAAGTTTTTAGTGTTTTCGTCTGGGAGAAAAGTGAAGCTTCAAGAGAGAATGAAAAGGGCAATATAAGCTCTCTATCATGATAGACCTATAGAGGGGTAGCTTATTGATGCCAGTTTAGAGGTGACATCAATGCTAACGACCCGCTTAAGCATTCTTTCCTTGTATTTGTTATTTCTTTCTTTCTCTTCTTATGGAATGACTGTGTTATCCTATGCATATAGATTTGGGATTTATGTATGAATGATTGTATTGCCGTATAGTTCGATTCTTTGTGTATGACCATAGCTAGAATTTCAATATAATTCGTAATTGTTATATTTGAGATTCATTTGTAGCAACTAATGGTTCGTAATCATTAGGGATAACATAACCTAGGTTGAAATGACCTGAACATATGTGATTGTTGCTTAGATTAATCGATTTTCCTAATTTGTGTTGCAACTACCTAATTGAATCTAGAGATTGTATCGTAGGTTATTCGGTAGTTAGGTTTAATTAACGATTGTATCTTAATTAAACACGACCTAAAGGAAAACTGGGTTAATAGAGCTTATCATTAACATACGATTAATAGTTCAAGGGGAGCTAAAAGAGCAACAATTCAATGAAATATGTTTAATTAAGGTATAGGTTGAGATTGAACCAAAGAACCAGACTCCTAAAGAATTTACCACTTTCATCATTTTTGCATGTTTTCTTTAATTTGCTTTTATTAGTTTGTTTTGTTTTATTTTCTTATTTTAAACCAAACCAAACCCCATCCCCCAAAACCTAAAAACGAATTAATTTCATTTCAAAAGCTAACCGAACACTCTCTATGGAATTGACTTAGACTCGCCACTGTTATATTAGTACTTCTAGTTTATTTTTAGCGTTACGATGCACTAACGTCAATTTTGGTGCCATTAAAAGGGAGTGTGGCGTTTTAGTTTTTGTTCTTGATTTTAATTGGTGTTTTGGACATAATTGTTTGCAATTAGTTTCTTTACACTTATTATGTGATCTTTTTACTTTTTATTTTGAATTTTTGAAAAAAATTTCATGAATGGAAATATTTTTTCTATAATTCATATTCCCAATCTTATAACCATGTTTAGAGTGATCATACAAACTTTGGTTATGGATAGGATAATCAACATAATTACTTCCTTGATAGTATGCAGGACACACAGCAATTCCTGTATAGACCAGTAGCTTCTTATCACGACTCAAGTTCATCTCTAAAGGACTTGCATAATATTATAATTGCTAACAATATTCAACTTCAACAAGTTATTCAACATAGTGTATAACAGTTCCAGGAGGATATGATGCAATTCCACTGAGATACAATGTCTAGACTCCAGAATGTGGTAAGCTAGATGGGTCAAATGAAGGAAGCTCTTAATTGCCTAGCATTATAAAGTAAAGAAGAGAAACCTTATTAACCCAAGGTATACCTAAGAGACGTTAGTGCAGAGACCTTATAGAGTGAAAAAGAGCTTGAGAATTTTGAGAGCACTACTAAAGGAATTGCTTGTGTGGAAGAAGTGGAGAAGGAGCTCAAAGCAAAAAAGGATACATCTTTTATCTCGAAGGTAAATACTGAGTTTCAATTTGTTGTTAAAATTAACTCTTTACCTTTTATCTAGCAGGTTGGAGAAATTGAACAAGGAAGACAAGGGTGAAGAGACATTCCAAATATTTAAAAAGTGCAGGGACTCAGTAGAGATTGAGAATATGAAGATAGGGCATATGTTGAATATGAAGGATTATCAACTATAACCCTATCCGAAAGAACCTCACATGGAGGAATCTCAAACTGTAATACCCGAAGATCATAATTTTGTCACGTGAGGAAAGTATGGAGTTGAGTCAGCGACACTAAATAAAGGCACTGCTAGGGAGGCAACTTGAGGGAAGTTAAATTTCTTTTCCTTTACATTTACACATTTAGTTCTTATATGTATGTATGTTTTTAGTTGTTTGTGTTTACTTGTTTTAAGTTTTCAACAAAAAGAGAGAGAGAATTAAACAAACAAATGAACATTTTCTCTTTTTTATATTGCTTCTAGGACTATATAGTTATGATTAGAGTGTTAATTGACTAGAAGAATCCATGGAAACTTAAGCATTTACTTTTGCTCTTATGATTGGTCAATGTGCATTATCTTTAAAAGAGTTGTGACTAGTGGTAGATAAAGTCAGTGAGACTTTGAGCCTTTATAAACTGACAAATCCTTATCATTCTCATTGTCTTTTGTTTATGTGTGACCTTCATGACATTCACATCCTAACTTTGCTTTGATTTTCTATTCAAGACCACATTTTTATCGCATGCATTAACATGAAAATGATTAGGCATTCTTTGTTTTTCTAAGCTACATTAGCCAAATAGCCTACCTATTGTTGTGAATTCTCCGTTGTTAACCCCTTTGAGCCTTATTAGCCTTTCTTTTTTGTAAAAACCACATTATGTGCTATTAAACTTAACCAAATGTCCTACCCAAACCATAAAGCTAGTGGAGAATTTATTGATTGTTGATGATTATGGGTGTGCAAAAGTATAAGTGTGGGGGTGTCCATATTATAGGATGGTTATAACTTATGGGATGTTAGTTTATGTCTTATCACTGAAGTTCCATGTTGATGTAGCTTCTTTCAAATTTTATATGAAAAAAAGAGAAAAGGAAAAGAAACGGAAAAGAAAAGAAAAAGAAAAAAATATGTTTAAATAAAATTATCAAGGTGGAAATACATATATGTTGCAAAGTTAGTTATGATTAGTCTTTCCTCCTAAAATTATATTGAATGAGTTACTTGAGTATGTTGGATATGAGGTGGATGTTGCTTGATTGCAGGTTCTTATATGATAAAGTTTTAATATTTTTAACCTCGATATTACCACAAGCGAATAGGTTGTTCTCGTAGTACCTAAGGTGTCGATCCCACAAAGAGGAATAATCTAATCCTAAAATCTAAGGTTGAACTCAATTCACAATAATTCAAAGAGAACAAAACTAAACAAGAAAATATTCAATCACGTAATTAATTTCAATAATCAAATCCATAAATATAAATAAGATAGCAATTACACACCTAATCACAAAATAACCTGAAAATTATCAATTGAGAGAAAGGGGATTTTTATCCAACTTTAATGAAAACCTAATTGATTATGAAATTATTGAATTACCAGTTCTAGACGATCCTAGGGTTGATTACTCTCTCTCACGTTATAATCATTAACCCTAATTAGATTATAAGAAATTGCAACCTCTCGATTTACAATTTATCACAAACCTAAATTAGATCTTAAGTTGTCCAATAAACTACTAGAACCTATGCAAGATCCCTCGTTACACAAATTTACCGGTTTGATTCAATTTTTGATAGATTAAACTTCCTAACTCTCGTTAGCACAATTTATTAATTTTTACTCAACTCACCCTCTCAGTTTGTTACTGAATTATTAAGTGCAAAAATTGAATCACAAATAATTCAATAAAAATGCAATAAAACAAATTTCATCAATATCGAGAATAAAATTCCCGAAGGTGAGTTTAGACAAGTATTCAACATTCAACAAATCTATCATCTATGGCTATCTCAAATTCTATACAATCATAACGAACAAAATAAAACCAGAAATAGATTCGAAACAAAATGAAGGAGGCAGCAATGGTAGGAAACCTCCTGTTCTAAGAAGTACTTTGTATAGGCTTCGTCTCCACGTCTCTCTTCCTTCATTTCCTTCATCAATCTCTCAATAAAGCTCTCTAGGGTTTAGGGATTTGGTTGATGCAAAAGCTCCTATCTTCTATTCTTTATGTTCTTTAAATACCTTAGCAGCCCTAGGGTTTTTAGGGGTCGAAAAGGTCCAAAAAATCACTCAAAACTTGATATTTTCTCCTATTTGTGTGTCTTCTCGAGCCAACATCAAACCTCTCTGTCATAATTGTGGCCTAAATGCCACGATCATGGCCTGTGATAGAGTCATTCTGTCACGATCGTGTCCCTTAGGCCACGATCTTGGGCTAGCTTGCATGTCTATGTCACGATCGTGGCGCTGTGGTTTCGATCTAAAAGTCTCTGAAACTTCTCCATTCTTCGTTGTTGGCCCTAAAATACTAAAAAACACATCAAGGTATCTCAAAAACATAATATTTAAGCTCAAAGACTTATACTAACCCATAAAAACACTTAAATACATAAACTAACATAATTCTAACCTAAACACATACTAAACACTCAAATTAACACTTAATATATATCAAATTAAACCTTAGAACATGATGTAAATCACACCTATCAACATCCCCACACTTAAACATTTGCTTGTCCTCAAGTAAACAAAACAACAAACATATAACAAACACACAACACATAATGCAGTAATGAGGCAATGGCTTCAACTTCATGAAATAAATTTAATCTTAAACACAATCATTCGAGTTATATCAAATCATTATCATGCAAAATCTGTGTCTAGGAGCTTTAAACTAAATATACAAATTAATTGAAATCTAAGTGTTAATTTATTTACCCTTTTCAATTGCACACACATGTTAATAATTCTTTGTCATTCAAAATCTATAATTGTTCCTAAGTATATTTTCATAAAAAGTCAAGCTTATTACAAGTCCGGTAGGTTTTTATTAAGAACATATTTTTTAATTAATTTATTTTTTATTTAAACGAGGACTTAGTCTTTTTACACGGAGGCAAATATTAGTAATGAATGTCGATCCGGTTACTCAACTAAGTCACGTTTATTAAACAACTTGGTTGAAACGTCATTATAGCTTTTTGACACAAAGGCACACATTTGTGATGCTTGTCGATCCGGTTACTCAACTATATCACATTTTCAACTGACTACTAGCTCTATTCATAACCAGAAGGTCAGTGGAATAGTTATCTACTAGCTCTATTCATAACTCAAAGGTCAGTGGAATATTTATTTATTTAACTAACATTTTTTGTTTTTTATTTTTTTATTGCCTACCTTATTATTTTAGCTACTCGTTTCCATGAAAAATAGTAGTAAAACTACTTAAGTTGAAAGGCCTCAAATTATGAATGAATGTGGTAATCTAGAGAGTGCTAAACTTACTCTAAATCCTAATTAAGCTGTATATTTATCCAAAACCCCAATTCACTAATTTTTCAAGCTAATGATTATTCATAACCTAATAGACTATGTTTAAAATTAAATCAATTTTAGTCAATCTAAGCCATTGACACATTTAAACAATTCACAAAATGCAACCTACAACTATTATACCATATGCAAAATCACATACAAAGCAAAACACATAACCCTCCCTACACTTGAACGACACATTGGCCTCAATGTGAGAAGGGAATAAACAAGCACATAAAACAAAATAAAAAAAACATAAATTAAAGTAAATAGCAAATAAATAAAAATAAAAATAAAGACTAATTTGAAAAAAGAAAAATGGCTTAGACAAAATCTCATAGAGATGGAGGTGGTGATGGTGTTGAAGGGGGCAATTGAACTCCTTAAGACTCGAAATATTGATGGATTCGACAAATATCCCAACTCTGGCGTCATTATGTTCGGGCCATTACCTTCATCATTCTGGTGTGCTTCGCAAGTGTATCAATAACTGTCTTGTTGTTTGTGGAGATTGCCTCCCAAACTTTCTTCTATCCTTAATCTTCTTCTTCCTCTTCCTCGGACTCTTCACTGGTTGAGTCCTCTTCTGCTTGTTGCAGTGGTGCTAAACTCGAACTCGCCTGACTGGCCCTAATTTTAACATGTAT
The DNA here is from genome assembly GCA_025629805.1 of Erythroxylum baracoense. Classification (NCBI taxonomy): domain Eukaryota; kingdom Viridiplantae; phylum Streptophyta; class Magnoliopsida; order Malpighiales; family Erythroxylaceae; genus Erythroxylum; species Erythroxylum baracoense. Next base: position 3,680 of record JAOTAY010061468.1, on the reverse strand, counting down.
CTTTTGGATGATATCCCTAAGTTCCATGTTATGAGACTTAAGGATTTGTACCTGTCATAAATGGTGATGGTTTAGGAAGACAATGAGGTGAACAGTTAACCTACTATGGTCCACGCCATAATATTTAGCAATAGCAGACACTAGGTACCACATACCTAAATTGTTGCTCCTCTTGATCGGAGTCGTAACAATAGCATTTAGCACATGTGTGGATGTGCACACTGGAATGTTGTGGACCATGCACCATAACATAAAGAGTTCCTTTATGGAACACTTTTTGGTTTTTGATTTATCAAAAACCAGCTGGCATATGAATTTGTGTAGCAACAAGTGTTCATGGGATCTTATTATGTTATTGTGAGCATTCTTGGCATGAAATTGCTCTATTCCAGTAAGTTTATTCCAATATAGAGAAGGAGAAAAATCATCATGCTGATCGATGATGAAGGATTTGGGGAATCCACACATATCGCACATGATTTCTATGTTCAATTCATAGGCTCTTACTCTCAACCTAAACCACAAATCGTTGGGGTTCCTAGGTGGTAGACTTATGTAAATATAGTGCCCTAGAAAGCAAGTGTATTTATATATAACTTAATTTTCTTCCAGTTACTTTTGCAATGAAAATATTTATTATTAATAAAAGAAAAGAGTTTGGTTTTATTTGTATGAGCATTATATATCTAGTTATAAGGTACTAAGATTCTTTTGTAAGTAATATATATATACATGGAGATGTATGGGAAACATGTATACTATTATAATCTAAATTAATTGATTCACAGTTGAATAATCAAGTTGGTCACTTGATTATGGTTTAAACTGTAGTGTTGCGATTAATCTCCGTGTAAGTAAAAGACTTTACTCCAAGGGAATGATGAGTTTCATATCATGATAGTAGTTGACTATCGATAATGGCACTATTAAATGAATATGGAATCAAGTATGTTTTAAAGAATAAAGTGGGCCGTTACTTTAATCTTAAAACATACACCTTAGCATTCTGTTATTACGAACCACAATCTTGATGACTTGTGAACTCATACGTGTTTCATTATAATTCTTGATATGATCATAATGGATTTGTACAGAGTATCAATCCAGTGTCTGCATGTTGGAATTATTAATTGAAACATGTATCAGGGAACATTCACTCAAATAAGGAGTTTATAGTGATATCATCACTTTTAGATTTTTTTTCAGAGTTTGGTGATTAAACTAGTGCCAGTAGTTTGATGGACTAGCTACCCATCAAGTCTTAGCACCAAGATGATATCTTGTGTGTTAATTACCATATAGAGTAAAACGGAAGATCTAGAAGGAAAAACCAACATAAGGGCAAAACGATAATTTTACCCTTTATTGAATGGATGGCTATAATATGGTCCATAATAAAGTTTGCAATTAGACATCTTATTTGAAACACGTATTCTCATAATATTTAGTAATTCAGAAGTTTAACCAATTGTCTTTAGTGGAATGACATTTGGTTAATAAGATGGAATTAATTCTAATGAGATTAAATTAATTCAGGGCTTATTGGAGCTTGACTTATATAATTCCAACTAGATTCCCCATTTGGCTTTTAGGAAAGTTATCAAGCAAAGTAAGAAATATAAATAGAGGTTTTAAAGCCCATGATTGAATGGTGGGCTTACTTTAATTAGAAGCCTAAATGAACATATAATATTAGACTTGACTTTGGTTTGATTTGATTAATTAGATTAATTAAATTAAAACAAAGTTATTAAAGAAAGAAGGAGGGCATATTTTGGTTTTTTTATACCTAAATGTGCAACTACATAATTAACATTGAATTGCTAAATTAAAGATGGTTTTTATCATCCTTTATCATCATTAAATGAAGTAATGATCTTATTATTAAATGGTTTAATGGTTGTCTTTTAATCATGGCATGTAATGCAACCTTTTAGCATTCATTTCATTAAAGAAAGGAAGAGGTGCATTTGACGTGTTCTCTCTTCCTTTTTAACCCATAACCAAAAATGAGAAGGTCTCATTTAGGTTATTAGTCTTGTCATATAGCCATCTTAATCAAATGAAAAGAGTCTCACTTATTGGCTTCTTTATGGTTGATTAAACAATGAAGTGATGCATTGGATGCACATCACATATTTCCTTCATGATAACTGAAATTGACAAGGAGAGGAAGAGGTGTTCTTGCATTTTTTTTGACTCACTCTCTTGTAGCAACACCCCACTACTATAGATTTCATACCGAGATACGTTGAGGACATGCCAGTATATAATCTATAATAATGGCATGTTAACTATCTCACCTTCACTTTATAACATGGTAATATATCCAACTTAATCATGGCATCAACTATGTATGTAAAAGTCACAAAACACAATATTTAAAAACCTCAACTTCACATTTCATTCATTCTTAAAAGTTTACACTGAGCCATCAAAAACTAATATTTACAACCGATATACACAAGTTCTACATGGCATATATTAACCACTTAAAAACAACTATAACTCCTCGATTGCCAGCTAAAAGACCTTTGAGCCATATCTAATCCAAAAAGTTCTTCTAAAAGATCTTTGAAATCTAGGTCTCCTGTCTCGTACCTGAAAAACCACGTTGTAATTTTGGATGAGTTTTGCGAACTCAATGAGCGAACCATCATTAATGATCTCGCTCCAGCCACAAAACATAAATATCATATAACCAACAATCACAATAATACATAAAGAATGTCATACACATCACATACATTCTTTCAAAACTTGTACATCCTAATCAGACACATTATCATGACATATCACTTTCACATCACATCTTTAGAAAAGATTTCACAAGCATATATTTCATAGTCATAAATGTTCAAATGCAGATGCATATGAGACTCCAAATTTGTTACTATTTGTTGTGACCGAGTGCCTTTCAAATATAGAAACATATACTTGCCCATTGGGCTCAGTCAGAACAAAATTCATAGAGCAGAGCTCTACATGTAGAATGCTGAGCTTATAGCTTTTTCAAACTGGCTACTCTGATCACAATGCCTTTATCTGAGCATGCATGTTATGAAATGCATCAAATAACAGAATATGCCATGAATAGCATTCACTTATGATGCACAGACAGAATCCCATATTCATCGAACCTCAGCCCGGCATTCAACTTTTATTGAGCATTCAAAATTCAGTGACAAACATATATCATTCAAATGTCAGATACAAATATAACACTTCCAATACATTCTTGACTATTAAACTCCTCGGACTATTAAAGTTTGGAATTCATATTCAGCTCACAACAATTTAATAATTGAAAGTTAAACAGAATAAATCAAATAATCCTAGGAAGATCATCTAGGTTGACTCATAAATGCTCCCTTTAGCTTATGGCCTTGAAGTCCCAGCAATGTCTAGAATCGTTCACTCGACTTGGTCCTCTATATGCAATTCATATACAACTATATGTCACTCATGTGCATTTTCATAAAAATAATCAGTCATAAATGAATTTATGAATGTATCATATATCATGCATGTTCAATGACAATTTCTCAGGTATGTTTCTTTAATACTCTTTATAAGAAATCTTAACACCTTCAAAACATTCTATAATCTCTAATACTCTTTTCTCACTTTAATCCCTTCATTCAACATCAATTAAATTCATTTAAGAGCTCATTTAAACC
>JAOTAY010061425.1:0-41229 GCA_025629805.1 Erythroxylum baracoense | reverse complement strand
TACAATTACTGCTTTAATTATTCAAATTGATATGATGCCATGTGGAGTATTGTAGTGATTGCACGTAGCGCTCCCTTATCATAGGATATGTATCAGAATGACCTACGGGCGTCCCGGTGCGTACCCTACGGTGAGGGGGTGTTACAACATATGCATCTTATATAATATAACTCATTTTGTATAATTACATCATTTAACAATAAACTAAAAATGTACACTTATAACTATAACATTCAAATTCGACCATAAATCGCAATTATAAGTTTACAACTTTCATTTCAACTATAAACTAATATATTTTGATTACTTATTCAATTCAATTTGTAATGCTTATAATTATTTTGTTTTCTTACCTAGTTTTAATTAAAATTGTTACTAAAATCCTAATTCTTGACTTTAATTTAACAATCTTTCATTCACCAATTTTAATAAACGTTTTTAGTTTCTTACTCAAGTTAACTCCATAATGAAAAGTACACATTCACTACATAATTCAATTTCATCCAGCACAATTAACAAATAAGTCAAAAACCAACAAATCAAGTATTCATCATACACAATTACACAATAAACATATACATCTTATACAATATAACTCATTTTGTATGATTATATCATTCAACCATAAACTAAAGACATACACTCACATCTATAAACTATTCAATTTTAACTATAACTCATAATTATAAGTTTACAACCTATTTTATGTAATCCAAAAATTTAACTATAAATTAATCTATTTTGTTTGCTTATACTATTCAATTTGTAATGCTTATGAATATTTGGTTTTCTTAACTAATTTTAATCAAAATTATTACTAAAATTCTAATTCTCTACTTTAATTTAACAATCTTTCATTCTCCAATTTAATGAAAATTCTTAATTTTTTACTCAAATTAATTGAACAATCTACGTACATAATACACTACTCAATTTAACTTAATCCAACACAATTCAACATAAAAATTACTACACAATACAAAATCACAAATACATAATTCAATATTCAAATTAACAATTAACTAATCAAGTGATCAACATAACTCCACAATTCCATAATTCCAAAATCAACTTTACAATTCCACAAATTCACAAATTCATATTTCCACAAAATTTTTTGTAATTTTTTGCAACCTTCACTGATCTAAATCCCTAGACTGGTGTAGGTAAGTTAGGGGGTTGGGTTAGGTCAGGTTTGAATATGGATCTGTAAAATTCCAGATCCTGATGTGAACTATAGCTGAAGGAGTGGGGCAGTGACCAAAGGCACAGAGGAGCAAGCCAGTGGTGGGTAATGACTAAAGGAGTAAAGGATCAGAGGTGGAGGTAGTTGGGCAATAGGTGACATCACACTCGACATCGCTAGAGAGATGATCGTAGGGCAGCAGTGCTGTGGTAGCCAACAAGAAAGGGAGAGATGATCCCATGGCTAGGCTAAGACTGGGAGTGAGATGTTGGCAGCTGATGTTGGTGGAGATAAAGAGGAGAGACTAGAAAGAGAGGAAAATGGAGAGGAGAGTGTTTACAGAAGCAAATCGATAGGGTTTTTTAATTTCTTTTACAGATAAGTCCTTTATTTTCTCAAAATTTACAGTAATTGTTGGTATTTAGCCTGTAATTTAAATATCAACCGGTAATAGAACAAATCATTAATGTTAGCTAGTACCGATAACTGGTATCGAGCAAATTAATTTTGTGCTATTTACTAACCGGTACCAGTCGTTATGATACAAAATCCATAATATTGGTGTAAAGGCAAATGAAGAGAAAGTTAAAGTGTCTCCAAATTGATAATAGAGGATAGTATATCTTTAATAAGTTTAAGAACTATTGTATAAGTTATAACGTAAGACATGAGATGATAGAACCTCGTGCCTTATAGCACATTGGTGTTGCTGAGATAATAAAATAAAATCATTAAGGAGAAGGTTCAATGTATGCTTTAGATGTCTAGCCTATCAAAGTCCTTCTGGGATAAGGCGATCCAAACTGTAGCTTATGTGATTAATATAACTCCTTCAGCCTTTTGAATCTTGATATTATCGAGAGAGTATAGAGATGTAATAATCGAACTTATACACATTTGAGGGTGTTCAGATGCAAAGCTTTCAAGCATATTCCAAATAAACAGAGATTGAAGCTAGATTTGATTATTACTCTTTGAATATATATTGGATATAGACAAGGAGTTTAGTTACGAGCTTAATGACCTAAAAAAGAAAAAAGTACGGAAAATCTTCTATAAGCATGAGATAGGTGTGTGCCTCATTAAAGAATATAAGGCTATTACCAACAGTTTGTCTTATGCTATTACAAATTCTAAACCTATTTCTACTTCTGCTGATTAGCCTACATGTGAAGAAGGTGAAGGACATAAGTTGACACAGGATGATAATAATCAGCGCATCTTGAAGTTGATGAGCTATATGAGCCACTTTGTATGGATGATGTAGAAGAGGTTTGTGAGTGTCCTGAGCAAAGGGAGCAACCTGCTGAAGTGTTTGAAAATGTCTAACTTTGAAGGTCAACTAAAGTAAAGAAGCCTTTGACTAGATACCCAAGTTTCGAATATCTCCTAATCAACTAGTATGCATTTAAAACACCAAATTCACTAGATGTTGGGACACTAGTAAACTAGTAAACATATTGTTTGACCAATATAGCACATTGGTCGATCAATACTTCAACTAATGTTGCTATAAACTCATAATATATCAATTTTAATAACTTTAGCCTACATTGGTCAGCACTAACCCATATAGGTTGACCAATCACCCAAAAAACATGATTTTAACCACTTTAAACGCTTAAAATCAAAATTTTAAATCCAAATATGATTTAAAACTTCCTTAAATATTCCCCAAAGATTATTTGAAAGATCAAGGGACTTTTATATTAAAATCAAAAGCTTTAATGCCTCTTAATGAATGTAAAGACTCATGTAATGAAGTAAGATGAATGATTACATATGGTGAAGCTTTTAGATCATCAAAATACTAAAGTGAGCTTTAAAATAATAATAAAAATGATGAAATGGCGTTAAGAAGCCTTGATCTTCTTTATTTTCATTTTGATCTTCATTCCATCGATTGTACAGTTTGAATTTTCTTTATTAGCTTATAAATTATGTTCTTGAGCTTATGGCTTCATTTTATTTTGATATTGCTTTTTATAAAAATAATAACCACATTAGTAGTAATTATGTTTTGTTATAAAAAAATCAATTGGAACCTCACTTATTCAATAATCTACCCCTTTTTGATAATGACATAACATTTTTATTAGAGAAAAATAATAAAATTAAGCACATAAAACATAATTCAAGATAATGATTAGCTTCTCCTTAATTTATATATAAAACATTATTTAATATGAAAAGTTTAATTCAATATAAAGCAAGAAAAGATATATTCAAAATCAAAGAATATATCTATATATGAAGATAATATAATTTTAATCAAGCATATCATATAAAATATAAGAACTACAAAAATGAAAAAAACAATCACTTTCCTTAAATTTCATTACTCTCCTTAATGTTATCAGTTCCCCTTAATTTTATATTATCAAACTTTCTCCCCCTTTTGGAATCATCAAAATAAAATAAAAAATGCACAATGTAAAGTGTCATGCATTGATCGTGGTTTGGTTGTATGTAAGTTTTAATTATTAACCCTTCATAATCTGCGAGTGCACAGCTCGTTAGTATAGTACCAAAGGTGTCAATCCCAAGAGGAGGGAACTAATCTAATCCTAAAATCTAAGGTTAGAAATAAATAACAGAAATTTAAGATGCAGCGAAACTAAAATGAGAATTTAATTCAATCAATCAAATGAAGAATCAAACATGAAAATACTAATTATTAAGCAATTGCAAGACACCCAAGAATCAATCGAAAGAAATTACCAATTGAGAGAAGGGAAATTTTACCTATTTTTAATGCTAACCTTACTGATTATGAATTATTAGATTGTTGGTTCTAGACTATCCTAGGGTTTATTACTCTCTCTTAAGTTATAACCATTAACCGTAATTCACAATAATCATATTATGGATGTTGCAATCTCTCAATTAACCATAATCTTCTTATCTCGTACCTAAAAAGTCACGTCATAATTTTTTATGACTTTTGTGAACTTAGTGAGTGAACCATCATTGATGATCCACTCAAAACAAGTACACAAATATCACATATCCAACCAATTTCACAACATTTCCTATTTCAATAAGGCATAATGTATGATACACATTTCATATACATTCTTTCAAAACATGTATACCCCAATCAATCACATTATCAACAATGGCATATCACTTTATCATCACAATATCAAAATTACATTCATAATCATATAAGTCATAATCATAAATATACAAATGCAGATGCATATGAGACTCCAGATTTGTTAATATTTGTTATGACTAAGCACCTTTCAGATACTGGCCCATTGGGCCCAGTCAGATACAGAAATCACGGAGCAAAGCTCTACGTGCAAAATTCTAAGCTGAAAGCTCTTTCAGACTGACTACTCTGATGACAATGCCTTTATCTGAACATTCATTTTGTGAAATGCATCAAATAACATAATATGTCATCAAAAACATTTACTTATGATCACAGACAGAATCTCATATTCATCGAACCTCAGTCCAACATTCAACTTTTGTTGAGAATTCAGAAATTAGTCAAAACTTAGATGCAATCATAACACTTCTAATACATTCCCAAATATCAAACTCCTCGGACTATTAACGTTCAAAATCATCATAATCAAGTCATTATTAGTTTAATAAATGAAAATTAAACAGAAACAAAATCAATTTTAGTGAAATCATCTAGGTTGACTTATAGTACGCTCTAATTTATACTATTGCCTGGATGGTCCGACAATGTCTAAATGATGTCTGACTTGAGTGTTTAAAATCATACAATTCACACTTAATTCATATTACAAAGTTGATCAATCAAATATATATTCATTTGTGCGCATATATACATATGTCATGTTCAATGCATTGCTCAATTTAACTTATTCAAATTTATTAACCATTAAACATCATACTTTGTATACTACCATTTTTCAATCAAGTTTGTACCTTTAAATTAGCTGGATTTAATCCAAATTCATCAATCATACTTTACACTTATCCTTGAGCATTTTTATGATAAAAAAGCTTCTTATAATACACACACAATTGGTAATTTACATCTAAAATTTTAGCAAGCTAAATCTATATGTTCACCAAAATTTTTCAAGCAACATATACTCATACATTCACCCAATTCTCATTGATAAATACCCTATGTTCTTTAATACTCATTAGTCATGTCCTAAAGATCATAATTGCATTAAAAGAACTCACTTATTCCTTTAACAAATCAGAATTTTCAGATTTGAACTCAACACATCAAAAGAGTCCCTTCTTTAAATTATAACTTCAATTAACCATATAAACTTATCAAGATATCTTCTGTCCACTCAATAATCATTTTTCATGTTTTATACTTTGACTAATTCGAGCTCTAAAGTCCCCAAAAATTAGTAGATAATATAAGGTTCCTACACAGGGGTGTATCACAGGCAGTATTAGGAAAACAAACATAACTCAAGCTCTAGTCACTATTAAATCAAGCCACTTTCACAGAGGTCAAGCTAAGACCTAGATATACAACTTTTATTCTTTGAGTTGCTTTAAATTCATGACCTAAAGATATGTAAAATAGGTCGAAAGAGGAAGATAAAATTGAAACCAGAATTTCGACCTACAGCTCTAATTTTCCAGATTTTTTTACACTTTGTACCAAAGTTAAAACATCCTCTTTATAGTTCATCAATTATACCTCTATTAGGCCTAAATCATACTCCAATTCCTCATCAACAACCTCTCCAGTTCCAGCTCAAAATTATTCAATTAACAGCTCACAAATCCTAGTCTTTTATACATCAAAAATCAAACTAGAAAATTATCTTACATTATCATACATATAGGTCTAATTCTTTCTCAATTCAAGAACACTCTTTTAACAAATTTATTTGGCATAAATGCATCTTCTTTATACATTAAATTCCAGTCCAATTCATCCACATAATGCCCTATACTCCATGGTTTCCATATACCAAAAACAAAAGAGAAAAACTTCCAAGTTTATACAACATTTTCCTGCACATATCTTCACCAATATCACATGCATTTTATTCCAATTCAAGCATCATTATTATATCATTTGACATGCCATAAAACTCAGATTGTTACTTACCTATTAGGCTTCCAATTTAACATAAAATTCTAGATTAACCAATCCTACCAAGTAAGCAAAAATCAATGCAATTCCAAGGTGAAAGTGTGCTGGGTTTTTTTTTCGGACAACAAGGTGAAGACAACTTTGAACCGATTTCTTGGCTATTTGGTGTAGGAATTAGGTGTGGTTTTCATGCAAAACTTTAGCTAGGGTTAATAACAAAATACAGAGAAAATTTGGAGTGACTTCGGTGAAGAAAGGTGAGGGAATTAGCAGAAAAATTGCTGCTGGAATTTGCTCCATCATTATGCTAGGTGTCAACTTCTAAACTCACCATATGTCTTAAGACATGTAATACATTTGGCTAATTAATCAGCTGCCACTAATCCACATATTAGGTTGTCATTTGTCCCCTACTAAATTAGTCCACATGTCATTCCAAGATTTGTCCACATGTTACATAATAATTGATCCAATTGTCATTTAATTACTAATCCATTTTTCACATATTTAACTATGCCCAATGTCACTCAATTTTAGGCTTAATTACCTAATTTTCCATATATCAATTTATCCTACCACTTGGCATTTTTCCTAGTCCAAATGTACATTTTAATTCATCAATTTCCCAATCCATAACATTTAATTCCAATTTACTAATTAAAATCCAAACATATCAAAATTCAAGACATATCAATTCATAATTCACATCATGCTCACTTAACATTTTTCAGACCCCGGGACATGTCAAATGAGTGCATATGCTTACTTATATATAGGGCATTATACAAGTAATATATAGGGCATTATACAAGTAATATATAGGGCATTATACAAGTAACATTTTCACGCAATGGCTTGCTGTATATAAGGCATTATGGAGCTAACAAGACTGCTACACGAATCTTAGAGTGTGGATTTTATTAGCTGACCTGTTTAAGGATGCTCGAGATTTTGTGTTAAACTACGATAGATGTCAAAGATTGGGTAATATAACAAAGAGAGATGAAATGCCACCTTTAAACACAATGGAGGTGGAGATATTTGATGTGTCAGGCCTAGATTTCATAAGACCATTCCCATTCTCCATAAGTAACACCTACATATTAGCTGGGGTTAATTATGTTTCTAGATGGGTTAAGGCAGTCACCACTCCAACTAATGATGGCAAGATGGTTCAAAAGTTTATTAAAAAGATTTTTACTAGATTTGGGGTGCCTAGAGTGATTATAAGTGATGAGGGGAGTCATTTTTGCATCAAACCATTTGAGACCATTTTGAAGAGATATAAGGTTCATCATAGAGTGGCAACCCCTTACCACCCCCAAACTAGTGGCCAAGTGGAGGTAGTGAATAGAGAGTTGAAAAGGATTTCGTAAAAGATAGTGAGCACTTCAAGGAAAGATTGGGCTTTGAGCTGGATGATGCATTATGGGCTTATAGAATAGCTTTCAAAACTCCTATGGGCACAACACCATACTGACTTATGTATGGAAAGGCTTGCCACTTACCGTTAGAGTTAGAGCATAGAGCCTATTAGGCAATTAGGAAATTGAACATGGATTGGAAGTTACCAAGATAAAAGAGACTGTTAAACCTTGATGAGTTAGAAGAACTAAGATATGATGCTTATGAAAATGCCAAGCTATGCAAAGAAAGGGCTAAGAAGTGGCATGATCGCCACATTAAGAAGAAGGAATTTAAGAGTAGAAACTTGATACTTTTTTTTAATTCAAGACTTCGGCTATTTCTCGGAAAGCTCTAGTCAAGATGGAGTGGACCCTTCAAGATTCTTCAAGTGTTTCCCCATGGAGCTTTAGAGCTGGAAAATGACAATGGAGAAACATTCAAGGTCAATGGGCATGGTTGTAAGCCATATTATGGAGGGACATATCCACAAGAAAGGGAAGTTATCCCTTTCCTTTCTTCCACTCTTTCATGAATGTATGAGGAATGGTCAAGTTAATGACCTTAACTTACTATGTTTATTTTTTTTATTGTTTTTGCCATTTTGTTTGGTTTATTTATTTAGTTATGATTAGGTTTGAATTGAGTTTCATTATTGTTTATTTGGATTTTGTTTGAATCTCAACTTGTTTTCTCTTCGAATTTCTTGTTGGTAATATTAATTTGATGTGTCTGTACGTTATGGGATTATTGAGAATGCATGCTAGGATTGGAAGAAGGTTTAGAAGTGGAAGAATTACCCAATCTCATGATTGTGGGAATTGGAGTGATTCCCTCGACCTTGGAAACTCTCACTAGAAAGGTTCTAGAGAGAAATCCCACGATCGTGGGAATGATGGGTATTCCTATATTCGTGGGAATCCCATTCGAGGGAAATTTGAAATTTCCCTCCCCCTCTTCTTCTTTCATTCACTCTTAGAATTTTTTCAACTTCTCTCTCTAACCTAGGAAAATCCACTCTCTTACTCTCTAAAATCCCTCATCTTCCTCTAAATTCTTGGTATTTTCTTCATATCTTTTCATTATCTTACAATCCTTTACTCTTCCCATGCATTAATCATTCAAAAATACAAGAATTTAGGTAAGATTTTTCTCTCTCTCTCTAAAAACGAATTCACCCATCTCTTTCTTATTTTTTCAAGTTTTAATCTTCCAATGACTTCAAAGAAGATGGCAGCTCAGAAACAGACCGATGAATTGCGCCGTTAAGTATCTAGTGAAGGTAAGCCCGATTTAGTGGCAGTTTTTTGTGCCCCATTTCCCATTTATTCAGAGAAAGAAAGTACGCATTTTCGGGACCTTAGAGATTGCGAATTAATCACTCCGCATTAATTTGATTTTGAATTGCTAGAAACCATAGGAGTGAGGCGAAAAATTGAGCGACTAGCTGCGAATATAGATTGGAATAGTTTCATTCGGTGTGACGTGCCTCTTTACGCTATTATGACTATAAAGTTTTTCACTGTAGTCCGCTATAACCCTAAAATTGATGTTTTCTAGTTTAGGTTATTTGGCAATGTTTATAAATTGGATTTTAATGTCATTCGTGCACTTTTCAATTTGTTAAACACTAAAGTTTTAGATGATCATGATGACTTTTATCTTGATGATTATTGAAAAACTCTAACGTTTGAAGAAAATTTTGACTCTACGAATGCACCAAACACTTTAATTCGTAGTGTCGAGCATTTACTTTTGCATAAATTTATGTGCTCAATGGTGTTTAATAAAATTGAACGTAATAAATGCTCGGCCAAAGAACTCTTCCTCTTATGGTGCATGGATTAAAAAATAAAAATCAATACGCCTTTTAGGATTTTTTGATCAATAGTGAGTGTTGTGAATAAAAAGAGCTCTTAATTTGCCATATCTCATATTGTAACTGCTTTGGCTTTATTTTATAACCTTGATATGGAAAATCTGCATTCAACTCAATACGATATGTTTCACATATCTTATTTGAGGCGCTCTGAGATACTGGAGTTCCATTCTATGGAACTCTAAAATCTATATATGTGTACTGTAGTGAAGAATAGGAGGGGCATAGATACAGCCGCTTCCTAACCCTCCACATGCTAAGCAGTCCTAGAGCTAGAAGAGAAAACAGTGGAGGAGGAACCGAGTACACCAGCAAAGGTCGACAGATTTCAAAAAATCCTCAACCAGATGGCCTTTAATCAGCAACAAGTGACATCGCAACTCAGTGAGCTCGGCACCCAATTGTGGCAAGTCCACAAAGAGCAGCGCTACTTGAAGAAGAAATTCCTCAAATTCTTTTAGAGGAAAATTTTGAAAAGCTCCTTCGCCAATGCTGTCACCACCTCAATCCCCATAAGCTTTTCCTACCCTATGCTTTTAAATTGTGCTTATATCTTTTGTTTGGTTTCATGTTTTGTTTAGTTTGATTTATTTTATTTGGTTTGCTGTCTTTTTTTCTTTGGTTTGCTGTCATTTTTGTTTAGTTTGATGTCATCTTCTTTATTTTATGGTTGCCTTGTCACATTGAGGACAATGTGTACTTTAAGTATAGGGATGTGACACTTGCATTACTAATTGCATTGTGTTAATCACTGTGTGCATTCTGTTAAATAGGATGCATGTTTAGGCATATCATGTTGTTTGTGTTAAGCAAGGGAACTATACTTGAATCATTTTGATGGGTTTTGCTATTAGATTCTATCATGCTAGTTGGAATTAGATTGAATACATGCTTTAACTCGGATTAGGCTACTTGAGTACAAAGTGAACCATGTTTAGTGATGAAAAGTAGTTGGTTATATAAGCTTACTCATAATTTGACATTTGAGCAACGAGGTAGTGTAGAGATGCATAATGAATGTTCATTTGAGTCAATGTGAGGATTGAGCCTATATGAGTCCATCTACAGTCATTCTATTTCTTTGTTGTGTGATGCTTCCTAAGGTTATTACCTTCAGAACTTGCTTTGAATCGGTTTGAGTCTACTGGATGCATGCTTAATAAAGATGATTAAAGTCTTTTTTGTGTTAGCCATTGGCTTAGATGACCTACCTTTGTATTATCCCTTGCTACTCCTGTTGAGCCTTAACCTTTTGTTTCTTGAAAATACCCAATAATTTTCAAATTTGAAACCCCATTAACCTACCTATTAGGAAGTAGCAAGAGATAATACATTAGTTGGGATCGTTGTGAAAATTTTTACTGAGATAAGTTGAAGATACTTTTGTTGTGAATCACACTGTACTTAATTGCTAATTTTATTCATAGTTTCTTCCATGTATTGAGAAAAAGAAGGAAAAATGAAAAAAATTGTTGAAAAGAAAAGGAAAAGAAAAGAAAAAAGGAAGAACAATTGAGTAGCATAAATAAGTGCAGAGTATTAGCATAATTACATTTGTGTATCTGGGAGTTATGTTTTGTTATCCCTTTTCACCCACTTTTTACTTTACGAATGCTTTTATTAAACCCTTTACCCTCTTTACCCATCTTACCCTTACCACATTACAACCCGAAACAAGTCCTTTTGATCTATTTATGCATGCAATCATTGTATAGGAGAATTGGGGTATTAGCAAGCCTATAGTAGAGTAGTTTCCTATAAGAAGTTCAAGTGAAACACTAACCATCAAGCACTTGAGAGAAATGAGTGAAACCATGAGGAAGATTCTTTTTGCATCTATTCTTATCTTTGAATGATGGTGTCGTGTTGAATTTGCTCATGTACACTAACGAAAAAGTAATCATGATATGTGTATAAACCTAATATTTGAGTTAGCTAAAATTTAAGGGATTGTATGCTTTGATCTTTATGAAATGAAATGATGAAATTGATTGTTGTATGTATTTTGCTTGAGGACAAACAAAGATTCAAGTGTGGAGAAGTTGATAGTTGTGCATTAGTCTTTGTTGTTCTAAGTATTTGGCATGTGTTTCTTACATAATAGTTAATTAATGTTGTATTATAGGATTCATTTTGTATGTTTTCGTTTAGTTTATTCTTTATTGTTGTTCTTTTGGGTTTGATGTTAATTTAGGGTAAGAATTGATAATTTTATATAGGAATGAAGATTGAGCAACTTGGAGATTGAGCTAGAGAACAAAGAGGAAAAGAAAAGAGGAGACATTCTGTTACAAGATCCCACGATCGTGGGAATCATGCCAATTGCCTTGATTATGGGATATTTTATCCGAGAGACCATGCGGGGTTAATTAATCTTTAGGATTTCTTGACTAAAAAAACATATAAAACCTCTATAGATGAAAGAGGACAAAAAACCCTTTGTAAAGAAGAGCCTCCTTGAGTGAAATATACAAGTTTTGAGTCTTGAGGAAGGTAGAGATTCAAGGATTATCAATAATAATTGGGAAAATACCACATCAACATTAAAAATTCCAGATTTTGGTGAAGAAGAGAAGGAGTTTTCTCGTTCAATTTTTCATTATTTTTATCTCTTCTAATCTTTGTAAGGTGGAATATTTGAGTGATGGTGATGTTATGGAGACCACGAGTGGCCAATTTAGTTTTAGGGATTACGTTTGAACTATTTTGTTAAACTCCTATTTTATTGAATTGAATGAAAGTTGTCTTTGATAATTGTTGATTATATTTATATCTTGAATTAAATCGAGAGAGTGAGTAAAGTTATTTGTGTAGTATTGTACAACGAGAGTTGGCAACCTATATACTTACAATCATCATATTAATTGATTAATTAGAAGAGATCTCGGCTAGTTCAATTGATCACCTATAGGATAGCTTAATAACTAGTTGAATTGGTGGAGTGATTGGGTAGGTTGAGAGTTTGCTTAATTGGCTTCATTTAATTTGATTAGGGACAATTAACTATACCTTAAGAGAGGGTAGTTAATATAATTGGATATCTTAGTTGAGACACAATTCGATTAATAAAATAGGAGGGAGACAAGATAGGGAGAAAGTGATCTCTAGTCATTAAAACCTTGAATTCCAAATCTCTATATTTTGGTATTGTTTATTGTTCATTTTTAGTCTTTCAATTTTAATTTAATTTTCCATAATATTTCCATTAAACAATTTCATTTCTTAAACAAAGTTTGATTTGCATTAAGTGGTGTCTAGGCATCAATCTCTATAAGATCGATATCGACTTTCTAACTACAAGTCATGACCCGTTTACTTGCAGTTTTTGGGCGCAAAACAATTAAATTGTTTTGCAAAATTCATTTAACAGTAGCGGCGTCAGGAAACCTCCAGATTTGAGAAGTACTTTGAGTCAGCTTCTGCTACTCTTCTCTATTCCTTCTTCTCTTCCTCTATCTCTCGATCATTTCTCTCTAGCGTTTCTTAAGGTAGCTGATGCAAAAGCTCTCTCTACCTCTTTTCTTGTTCTTTAAATATCCTCTTGTGCTTTGGGTAACCCTAGGGTTTTTTCGGGTCCAAAAGGTTCAAAAAAATCCCTTGAAACTTGACGTTCATGAGTGTCTATGTGTCTGTTAGTCACAAGCCACGACTGTGGCCTTATAGGCCACAATCATGGCTCTCATCTGAGCCTTCTATCACGATCGTGGAGGAGTTTTGGAGACATTTAGGTCAAAATAATGGCCTAAGATTGCATGCCATAATTGTTGGCCATTCCTTGGGCTTCTGTCACGATCGTGGCCTGATAAGCCACAATTGTAAACCATTATTTCGACCTGAATATCTTCGAAACTCCTCCATTCTTCAATGTTGGCCCTAAAATACTAGTAAACACATCAAGGTACCTCAAAAACATAATATTTAAACGTAAAAGCTTATAGTAACCCTTAAAATGCTTAAAGCATAAATAATTAACAAAATATCACAATTCTAACCTAAACAAATACTAAATGATTGAATTAACAACTAAGTACATATCAAATTATGCCCCTAATACACGATGCAATTTACACCTATCATACATTAAGCTAACTTGGTAAAAAATGAATTTGATCAAGATTGCCAAAATTTCTCACTAGAGAGTGCTATTTATTGTTTAAGGACTTAAGACAAAGGTCAATTTTGATAGATACATCTCTAATTATGTGTAATTGGGAATTCCTTAATTTTAGCACGATGCCTAAGTTAAAATTTTCAATTAAAACAATAAAGGCAAGTTTTGGAAAAATTAGTGGTTAAAATTATAACAAATAAAACATAATTACAATATAAGACAATCAATTTCATAAATGAATATATAGTTTATAAAGTTCAAAATTTCAAAAATAATGATGGAATAAAATAGAAAATTTTGAAATTATATAATTAAAAATATGATGCAATAAAACCTGAAAATATTTTAATTGAATCGTATAATTTATGAAAAAGACATCAACATTATCAAGTAGTCTTAAAGTTAGGGGTTTTTCCAAAGAGAATGTGAATTATAAAGATATTTAATAAAAAGGGGACAAAATTGAAGGAGCTAGCTATTTGTAATAGGATGTAGTCTTTTTCTAATATACAAATGAGTTATATAGGGTCTTGAGGAGCCTTAAACAAGAAAAAAAGAAAGAAAGGTAAAGGAGGGACCATTAAATCATGTGTATTGGTTAATCACATAGGGAAAATAGTTGACTAGTCTTGTAATAAACCTTCTCATAAACATATTGAAACTATAAAATTTATTTAAAAAAGGATCATTGGTTGACCATTACAAAACATTAGATGGCTAGTGTGAATAATTGGGAGACAAGAGCTTCTACCAAACAAAGAACAAACTCACTAGAAAGATAATTTATTTCAGATATTAGGATATTATTTGTCCACTAAAAGATAGTGGTTAACTAATAAAACTACTCGGACGACCAGATAAGCAATCAAAAAACAACAAACTCACTGGAAAGCAAAAAGGATTGAATTTTAAAGATACCGGTTGACCACACTAACATATTGGTTGACTAGTTAATCAGATAGCTTAAGGAATTGTCCTTGAAACTCAAATTAAAGCATCAAAAATTCAAAATAATAATATTAAAAAATATATCAACAAATTAAATATCATTCAAAGAATTTTGATCACATAAAAGGCCTTATTAAAAAGAATTCCTATCAAACAATAACTAATTTTCCTTTAATTAAGCAAGATTTATCGTTATTCAAAAGTTTAAAGAAATAACAACCCAACTGATTTAAATTTTAATTTATTGACCTTATTTTACATATAGACTTAATTATAGGTACAAAGGTTCACACTTTCAAAAAACCTTATTTAGACTTCAAACCTAACTAATCGTCACCAAATATTTATACTCAAATTGAAATATAAATGGAAGTAATCACATGTTTCTAAATTTTTAACTAATTATTACCACATGTTGAACATTACTTATAAGAGATTTCATTGAAGATTCTTCTTAGATTCTCAATCTATTGGTGGCATCTCATCCTTCTCATCATTCTCACTTGGTTTAGCAATTTGAGAAGTTTTATGGTTAATTTTAGGAGTTAAATTCTCCGTATCCTAAAACAACTTCTTTAAGAATTTTTTTGAGGATGGAATGTTATATTCATCAAGATGAAATATATAAATTCTAAAAATGATGCTCAATTAAATAGTTAGTATCATTACCTTGTCCCATTTACTCCTTAAAATAATCTAATTAATTATTTCAAGAACCCAAATAAGCTTAGTTCCTTCTTCTATACAATCCACATTTTCGAAGGTTTTCTTCACATTCTTTGTTTGATAAAAGAAAAATTTGTCAATATGTCCAAAATAACCAGAAAATGACATACTATGTTATATGAGTGATGATGATGTATAAATGCATTACTTGGAATTTTATGTGCGTATGCTTAATGAGGAAGTTTTCTTTGGACATTAAATATGTTGATTGGTTTCCTAGGATGGTGAAAAGTCCTATCATGATTATATGTATGATGCCTATTATGAATGAAGGCATAACATATACTTCTATAGGGGTATGAGTGGGTTTTCATGTTACCATATTATTCCTATTCTTCCCTTAAGAGTATTGAACTCTATGCCTACGTTACAAGCCATATATGAAAGCATGATATTTGCTCTTAGCTTAAGACTTAGTGAATATGTCATGTTCATGTGTATGTTTGGATGTGGAAGCTCTATGCTGTCATTATAGGCAATGACTCTTCACTATACAAATCTTCTCCTTTGATAAAGGTACTTTTAGTATTGGAAACGCTTTAACATTTATATCCAATTCCATACCTATAATTAGAATTTTGTTGAGATCTTAACATGTTTTCAAGTTTCTCATTTCTCTTTGTAAATTTATATATAGAATCCTTAAGAGCATTAATATCCTTTTTCATTGATTCTTTCCCACACCTTAATGCATCTAAGTTATGATAGTCATCAATAATCACATTTTTGGATGTTTTAATGCTATGTAATTCAGTTTTCATATTTTTCATTCTCACTAGTGCATGCATCTAACTCTTTTTGAGACAATTTCTTTCTTTTCTTAATCATTATTTCTAAATATTTTTTACTAATTCATCATATATCAGATTAGCATCACTATCATTAGAAAATTTAGGGATAGATGTTACCTCATCATTCTCCATAAAGGTAAAGCATATATGCGATATCTCCTCTTTTGAATTCTCATTTATAGATTCACTTGTGTCATCCTAAGTTGATGTTTAAGTGCTTTCTTCTTGTCCTTCTTTTACTCCCTATAGTTTCTCTCATACTTCTTATTATCTTTAAATTGAGGACATTATGGCTTTATAAGGCCAAGTTTTCTATATTAAAAGTAAATAATGTTACAAGATTTATGTTTTTAAATCACTTTTACCTTCGTTGAGTTCCTTTTTTTAGAATTTTTTCTTTAAGAACTTATTAAATTTTCTAGTAAGTAAGCCAATATCTTCTTCTTTGCTTTCACTAGTTGATTTCTCTTCCTCTACACTTGGTTCTTCTTTAGAGGCTTTAAAAGCTAAATTCCTTTTCTTTGGAAACATTGTTCCTGCTTATCATCGAATTAAGCAATTGCAGAAATTAAATCAAAATAAATCCAGTAAAAACAAAAACGATCAAGTTTCATTAAATCAAACATAAAATAACCCGAAGGTGAGTTTAGACATCCTCAACATTCACACAATCCTATCATCAATGACTATCCTAATTCTATACATTAATAACGTTAAAAATAAACCAAAAATCAGATCTGAATGGATGATGGTGGTAGCAACGTCGAGAAACCTCCTATTTCGGGAAGTACATCGTGTTGACTTCTCTACGTCTCACTTCCTTCTTCCCTTTCTCAATCTCTTGATGAACTCTCTTTAGGGGTTTCTCAATGATGGCTGATGCAAAAGCTCCTTCTTTCTTTTCTTCTTGTTCCATTTATGTTCTTTGTGTTTAGGATTGAACTAGGGTTTTTCCAAGGTTCGAAAAGTCCAAAAAATCCCCTGAAATGTGAAGTTTGGAAGTGGCTATGCATCTGCCCGATGTAGGCTATGATCGTGGCCTACTTTTAAGCCTTTTCTAATGATCGTGGCTTGTAGGCCACATTCGTGGGCCAACTCTGGTGCTTATGTGACAATCTTGTCGTAGACCGTTATTTTGGTTTGAATTTCTATGAAACTTCTCTGTTCTTCGATGTTTACCCTGAAACACTGGCAAAAACATCAAGGTTCCTCTAAAACATAATATTTAAGCTCAAAGACTCATACTAACTCATAAAACACTTAAAACACAAATAACAAACTAACACAATTCTAACCTAAATGCATACCAAGTTATTGAATTAATAACTAATCATATATCAAACTATGCCCTAAAACATGATGAATTTTACATTTATCAACATCCCCACAATTAAACATTTGTTTGTCCTCAATCAGTCAAAAAACAATCAAACAAACTAAGAAAACACAAAACACGCATATGCAATAATAAGATTGGCTTAAACTTAGCGAAACAAATTCAACTATAAACACAATCCTTTAAGTTGTTCTAACTTCTTAATAAGCAAAATCTGCGTCTAAACACTTTGGACTAAATATACAAACTGATCAAAATTTTAATTTTAAGTATATTCACCTCTATCACTTGCACATACACATTGACAATCATTTAGCCAAAACAAAAGTGTAGCTATTCCTTTTTATTTGAAAAAATTAAGCTACGAACAAGTTTGGTAGGTTTTTATTTGAAAACATTCTTTTTTGTTAATTTTTCTGTAAGTACACGAACCTAGTCTTTTTACAGGGAGGTGAACATTTGTGATGAATGCCAATCCGATTACTCAACTAAGTCTTGTTGATATTAAGCTGCTTAGTTGGAATGTTATTATATCCTTTTTATGCGAAGGCACACATTTGTGATGCGTGTGAATCCAGTTACTTAGCTACATCACATTCTCAATTGGCTATTAGCTCTATTCATAACTAAAGGCCAGTGGAATAGTTATTTTAACAATAAATTTTGCTTAGCTTATTGCTTTAGCTAATCATTCTCATGAAAACGTACTATTAATGCCACTTATTTGATTGGCTTAAAATTATAAATGAGCATGGCAAATTCTTAGTGTGAATAGACTAATAGCATATCCTAATTAATCAAAATATTTAGCCCTAAGTAACATAGGTCACTAATTTCACAAGCTAATAAATCTTCGTAACCTAAAGGGTTATGTTTAAGTCTAAATCTATTCAGTTAAGTCCTAGCCATTGACGCATTCACACAATTCACATCATGCGACCTAAACAAACTATCATACAATATGCAAAATTCACACTCAAGTTAAAACACGCAACTCTCCCTATACTTAAACAACACATTGTCCTCAATGTGAAAAGGATACACAAATAGACTAGGGGAAATAAAAACACAATATATGAAAAAATTAAGAAGAAAATATTTAAAAAATGAAAACAAAAGGGTTAGAACACGAAACAGTCAAAGTGACTGAGGTAGTGACGATGTCAGAGATGAAGACCAAATGTGCTTGATATCGAGCTGGCTTTACGATCTTATAATTGATTCAGAAAGAGTAAGAGAGTTAGTAATTTGAGATCATTTCTAATTATTAAAATTTTATTTTTGAAATTTGAAACAAATGTAACTACCAAACAATTTAAACTTAAATACCAAACATGCTAATTTATCGTCATTAGCTTAACCTTGTATCATTGAAAACTCAGCTGGGATTAATTATAAGTGGCTTGCTTCCACCCTTCTCATTCAACCTCAGCTTTATAGTTTGCAAGTAAGCTACAAATTTCAAATTGATCAGAAGGAAATTTTGATAAAGTTGAGAAAACCAATTAATTTCAGTAATGTCCTTTTCATTAACAAACTATCAATAAAATAGGGAATAACAAAACTCCTTGAATCTTCCATCGAATCTAACAGTTTGTCCTGTAAGAAGGTGAGTTGCTCTCTTTCTTCCTTAATCACCTTCGTCTCCTCTGCTTCTATCACTTCACGAACAAAGACTTTGATAACTTCTTCAAACTTGATGTCTGTTATCATCTATTCTTCATTCTTTTGTTCTTTAGAAGATTTGAACACATCAATTATCTTGAATGAGCTACTGTCCTTTCGATTATTTAATACGACATTCATGTTGAATGTCACTTGGTCATTATTAATTAGAAGGATAAGGTTCTTTTCATGAACATCTACCAAAGATTCGATGTTCAAATATGGTATATCAAGAACTGGTGAACAAACGGGAGGGTTGGCATTCTTTCCTTCAATCTCTTTCTTCGTCTCTTGGTCGTCAATAAGGTGGGGTTCAATTTGGATTTCCATTGGTCCTTTTGGCTCTCCCCCATTTATAGGTGCGATAGCCTCATATTGTTCTCTTTGATGTATTTCTATATTACTTAGGGTCTTCCACACTTCTCTTACAAAATTCACGAGAAATTTGTTTCACTCGAATCTCTAAGTTATAAATAGATAAGGCATGATTTTTCGTTAATTGCTCAATTTAGTCTTCTAGTCTTTTCTGACCCTCTTCCATGCCCATGAGCTTATCCAGGATCTTGTCCAATTTAGAATCCCATGAACTAGACTCATTTTGCTAAAGTCCTAATAGGTCTTGATGTCCTAAATGAGTCCCTACATTATTGGAGCAATAAAAATTGAGGTGGTTATGCCATCCCAGAGTGTACATTTTCCAATAAGGATCGTTACTTTCTCAACCATATTGTGCCTCATTGTAATTCACAAAAGTTCCTTGCTCCCTATAATATCTATCTTCCATCATTGTTCTTTCCATTTCTTCATGGCATCTAGCTCTTTAGATGTCTCATTTCTCATTCTGAGATGTCTTGCTATGTCTCTACTTTACGCCCCAAACTTTTTTCTCTATTTTTTCCTTTTCTTTTCTTAAAAAACAAAAGATAGTGAAAAAGTCTTAGACTAAGAACTAAACTAATTGCCTCCCCGACAATGACACTAAAAACTTGATCATAATTTTTTGATATGTATAAGTTTTCATATTTAACCTCGATAATTCACAAGCACACTGGTTGTTCACGTATTACCTAAGGTGTTGATCTTATAAGGAGGGATAATCTAATCCTAAATCTATGGCTAAAACAATTCACAGTAATTCAAATGTAACAAAACTAAGGCAAGAATTTAATTCAATCACGCAACTTAATTCCAAGAATCAATTACAAAAATATTAACAAAATAGTAGTTGCAACACCTAATCAAGAATCAACCTAAGGAACTGCTAATTAAGAGAAAGGGGAATTTTATCTATTTTTAATGCTAACTTAATCGATTATGACTTACTAGATTATTGGTTCTAGACAGTCATAGGGTTGGTTACTCTCTCTCTAGTTATAACCATTAACCCTAATTTATAAACCCTAATCAGATTATGGGAGTTGCAATCTCTCAAGTAACAATCTCTCCAAAACATAAATTAGATCTGAAGTTATCCAAAACTATCGGGAACCTATGCAAGATCTCTCCTCACACAATTTACCGATTTGATTTAATACTCGTTCTATTAAATTACCTAACTCTCATCAGCCCAATTTAATTATTTTCACTCGATTCACCCTCTCAGTTTATCACTAAATTATGCAATTGTAAAAATTAAATCACAATAAATCCAGTAAAAACACAAACAATCAAGTTTCATTAAGTCAAAGATAAAATAAACCGAAGGTGAGTTTAGACATCCTCAACATTCACACAATCCTATCATCGATGACTATCCCAATTTTATACATTAATAAAATTGAAGATAAACCAAAAACAAAATTTGAATGGATGATGGAGGCAATAACATCGAGAAACCTCCTGTTGTGGGAAGTTCTTCGCGTCGGCCTCTTCTCCACGTCTCTCTTCCTTCTTCTCTTTCTCAGTCTCTCGATGAACTCTCTCTAGGGTTTCTTAATGACGGCTGATGGAAAAGCTCCTTCTTTCTTTTCTTGTTATTCTATTTATGTTCTTTTGTGTTTAGGATTGAACGAAAGTTTTTTCGAGGTCTAAAAAGTCCAAAAAATCCCTCGAAACTTAAAGTTTGGAAGTGGCTGCATATTTGCTTAATGTAGGCCACGATCGTGGCCTAATTCTAAGCCTTTTGTCACGATCATGGCATGTAGGCCACAATCGTGGGCCAATTCTGATGCTTTTTTCATGATCATGCCAAAACTTCTCCGCTATGTTGACCCTGAAGCACTAGCAAACACACTAAGGTACCTCAAAAATATAATATTTAAGCTCAAAGACTTTTACTAACCTATAAAACACTTAAAACAGAAATAATTAACAAACTAACACAATTCTAGCCTAAACACATACCAAGTGATTGAATTAATAGCTAAACACATATCAAACTATGCCTTAAAACATTATGCATTTTACACTTATCAATATGTCACATTGGTTAACCAATATATGAACCAATGTTGCTTCAAAGTTATAGTACATCAATTTTAACAACTTTAACCTATATTGGTCAACCACTAACTTATATAAATATACCAATTACCCAAAACATGATTTTAACAACTTCAAATGATCATAACTAATTTGTTAATTCAAATATGATTAAAAACTTCCCAAAATGTTCCCCAAAGATTATTTGAAAGATCAAGAGGCATTTATATTAAAATTAAAAGCTTTAATCCCTCTTAATTGATGTAAAAACTCATACAATGAAGTAAGATGAATGATTATGCATGGTGAGCCTTTTAGATCATCAAATTAACAAAGCGACCTTACAAATAATAATGCAAAATGTGAAATGACTTTAATGAGCCTTTATTTTCTTTTATTTTTATTTGGATCTTCATTTCATCGGTTGCAAATTCCAACTTTTCTTTATTAATTTCATACACTATCTTCTTAAGTTTATAGCTTCATTTTATTCTAATTTTTTTTATCAAAATAGGAAACACATTATTAATAATCTGTTATCATCAAAATATCAATTAGAACCTCACTTAGTTCAATAAAAAGTCTATTGCATGAATGCTTAAAAGGTTTAATATGAAGCATGCCGAGCCTGTTATTGAGCCATTCACAATGCATTTTAAGTTAAGCAAGTGATCTTTTCCTACCAATGAAATGGAGAAAGATGGTATGTCTTAAAATCAATGTTTCTCTACTGTTGACTTTTTAATGTATGTCATAGTGTGAACTGGAGCAGACATTATCAATATAATTATATTGGTTAGTAGATGTTTACTCAATTCAAGAAAGGTTCATTGAGAAGTAGTGAAGTGGTCTTTAAGTATTTATGAAGCACTTCCAAATTGTGTTTAAGGTTTATAGGTGGTGAACCAATTCTAGAAGGGTACACTGATGTAGACATAGCTAGTGATCTCAATAACAAAAAGTCAACCTTAGGTTACTTGTTCAAATTTATTAGGGAAGCCATTTCTTAACAATCTAAGTTATTGAAGTATGTAGCCTTGTCTACTAATGAGGCAAAATATGTTGAATTCGTAGAAGCAACTAAGGAGATACTTTGTTTGAAGTGATTTCTCTAAGAATTAGATGTGGAACAAGATGAGTATTTAGTTTTCTATGGAAACTAAAGTTCTATAGATTTGAGTAAGAATTCCATGTATCATTCCTGCACTAAGCATATTGATGTTAGGTATCATTAATTATGATCCATCGTTGAAGAAAAACCAATGAAATTAAAGAAGATTCTTATGAACAAGAATGGTGCTGACATATTAACAAAGGTGGTTCCCAAGAGCAAGATTGAGCTTTATAGTAAGCTCACCAAGATGGCATTTAAGTTATTAGTAGAATGGTTGATTTCTCCTCCAAAATAGGTTGAAGAGGTAGAGTGTTGTAAGTCTAAACCCATTTTAGAGATGTTTGTTTATTTAATTCCATTAAGTTTAGGCTTCGAAAACTTAGTAGTCTTTATGAATCACAAGGAATGAAGATCAGGCAAATTTGAGGTCGTAACCAATGAATTAAAAGATATTTTTAGTGCACACTACTGTGCATTTATTGCACTCATATGTTTCAATAATGGACATGAATGTGTGGATAAACATGTAAGCTTTTACAACCATGTATGAGCTAAAAAATGAAGTTCGAGGATAGACAAGCTTGTGTGGAATCCAACATGCCTATGTCATTAGTGGACATGGCCATATCCACTGACCATGCAAGTCTACAATATGAAGTTTTTGAGGGACACAACCACCATATATGACCATCTAGGCAACCATATGCAGAATAAAATCTTATAATTTGGAGATTAAAAGATAAGTTTAAAAGAAAGAAGTTGCATAAGACTAAAACACTTAACAAAAGAAGAGTTTTATAGTCCAAATAGCATTGCTAAACTACAATTTTATTCAATAACAACGCTTAGTATAAATCTTGCTGAGGCACAGGGTCTGGGCTAAACTACAATTTTATTAAAGTTATATATATATACTCAATCCTGAAAGTTTACAAAGAGAATATAGCTGTGGTTATTTTCTGTGGTTTTATTAAGTAAGATAGCTCAAAAACTTTATTACTTGTATCTTACTATTTTGGTTTAATAGATCTATTGTTAGTTTATCTCGTGATTTTTACCTCTACACTGGAGGGCATTTTATATTAAATATTGTGTGCAATCTATCCTTCAGTCATCTTTATCATTTGTGTAGTTTGTTATTGATTGAGTGATCTTATCAATCATATAGGTGTTATTGCTTTGAGTTCTAACATGGTGAAGATCATTATTTTAGAAAAAGAGATTCGTATAATACTTTCCTCTTTACTACTAGCATTTCACTTAGGTCTATAACAATTTAGCCTATCTTTCGTGGATGTAAATATAAATATCTTTATAAACAAGAAGGGAGAGTAGTGAAATTACTCCAAAATAGACAAAGACAAATATTCATATGGAATAGGTTGTCATCTTAGGGAAGTTGATAAAGAATGACATTTCTACTAAAGTGGGTAAGTGTAGTAGCATTGGCTACTATTTTAATAAAGTGGTATGTGTGGTAATGATGGCTACTGTTGTATATTAGCTCATTTCCAATATTGAAAAGAAGTAACAATAAACATTTGGTGTGAGATTATAAAAGATTATTAGTCCCACATTTTGAGTGAGTGAGAAGTGGGGACCTTTATAAGTTTATAAGAAAGAGCTTCCTCCTTTGGGTAAATTATCACAAAAATCAAGTCTTCTATTTTTGACTTTGTTTATATTCTTTATCTTTTTGTAATATTTCTTTAAATCAAAGAAAATTATTTTAGTAGTATTTGAAGAATAGGTATTATTTTTTGAACCTTGTTAAATTTTTTATGTTCTATTTATATTTCATTTAGTATCTGTTGTTAGATATGAAGTAGCGATTATTATGCTTTTATTTGTCTAAGCAAAATTTGTCTTAAAAGGTTAGTACTTAAAAGTGTTCAGTGTGACTAACCATTATTTCCTAGGACGTTACCTAATGTATTTTTGACATTATTTTTCAACATTTATTCACCAAAATATCTTAAATACCCACAATTACCACTAGACTTGTTGCCTGACATAGTAGGTAGGAAAGTTGAGGGTAAAAAAATGAGGTCTCTTCTTTCATGTGGAACTTAAAGGTGACTAGATTTTTCTTTAGATGGAGTTAGTCCTCAAGTTTACGAAGGATTGGTCCTTACTAAGGATCTTAAATACTTGCACAAAGGGATATGGGAGACCTTTTATGCCCTATTAGAGTATCACATGTCTAGGGTGAGCAATTCTTCCTTACACTTTTCGTTAGTACTATGTTTCCTTTAATATTCAAATATCTTTTCATGCATGCTTTAAGCTCAATAGCTATTTTTAGGATTATACATAGATCCTGGATATTTTAATCCTAATTGAAACAATCAAACAAAAAGATTCAAAATAAAATTACATTATTAAAATTTTGACTAAAATCGAACTAAACTATACTCTTTATGTTAACTTAGTATAGTCCTAGATATTTTGTAATACTTGAATCGAGAATTGAACATAATTAAATTAAGTTATTTTAAATTGAATTAGACACAAGGAATTGAATCTTATTTTTATTATATAATTTATTTAATATTTTATAAATTAATTTTAGTAATTTATTAAATTCATCTTAATGGAGCCAATTGTTAAAGTTGAAAGTATGGCTGTGATGGCTGCCGTAAGACTTGATTGCCCATCATAGTAAGTAGGGAATTTAAGGGTTGAAAACAAGGTCTTTCTCCCTTAATAGAATTTAAAGGTGACTGATTCTATCTTCGATTAAAAAAAAGTTAGTCCTTAAGTCTGAATAGAATTAACCTTTGTTAAGGATCATAAATACTTGAACAAGGGGACTTGGGAGATCATTTATGCCATTTCAGAGCATCATTTAGCCAGTGTGAGTAATTCTTCCTTACACATTTAATTAAAGTTATTCTTCCTCAAATAGTTAAATATTTTTCATTGCAAGCCTTAAGTTCATTTGCAGTTTGTAAGACTATACATGAATCTTAGACATTTTAATCAAACTTAAAAAACTAAATAAAAAATTTGAAATCAAACTATATCACTAACTTTTTTAACCAAACTTGATAAAATCGTACCACTAACTTTAACTTTTTAGAAATTTTTAGATATTTTATAATGCCTAAACTAAGTAAAAAAATAAAAATTCATTTTTATCTTTCCACTCTCTGCTCCTTAAGTACTACTTATTTTCACTCCCACCACGATTTAAAACTTAGATATGTAAATACCCTCTTACACTATGATCACCTTGGACCTAGTATTGTTGACATATTATATATGCATGATTGAGGTTCTCTACTGATCTCATATTTCATAAAGTTTTATAGTGATTATAGCCATTTACATTATAATTGGTTTATATTAGTAAATATAGTAGTTATGTTAATGTCTACCATTATTTATGATATGAGAGAATAAAATATGGCAATCATATTCAATTTAAAAGCATCTCTCAACATATTCTTACTTTTAATTCTATTCTTTATCATTAATATTTAGGAACAATTTTAACAATTACTAATATATGATATGCCTATTATTTTTACTATACGGAGTCTATGTTAAGGCTTATCAATTGTTGTAGTTAGTATAAGTTAGCTTTTTTGTAAGTTCTATAAAGTAATAAATGACTTTGGACTAAGAAATTATGATAGTAGACTTTTAGTGCATATAGTTATACAGATGGTGTGAAAGTACTCGATTTGGGTGCTTAATTATTTTTTAAAGTTTTTTAATAATTATATGGTGCCCTTTTATTAAGAATTTCGCCTTTATTGTTATGTCAACTTTAACCATACTATTTGATACTTTTATTTACATATTTATAATTAACAATAATTAGCAAAATGTATGTCATAGAAAAGGCCTTTAAGAGTTTCTTATCCTTTAGTTGAAATTTGTCTCCTTAATTCTTTTTAGTTTTCACTACTTTTTCCTTATTTTATGTATGATAAAATTGATTGCCTAAATAAGGTTGTCTTGATAGTGAAAAATCTTAATCATTTATGTTTTAACAATTTATATTTGAATATGTTATGTGATTCATTAGTTTAGACATGTTATTTATTGTCCTGAATAAATTGAATCTCCAAACTATATTGTATTAAACTTTTAATACAAAGTAAATGAAGATTTTTAATTTTAATACAATTATAGAGATGTAATTTTTAAAATCCTTAACATTTGGTATGGTTTTAGAGACTTTAAAATTTGTGAAATACGTAGAATTGTAAACAACCTTAATTTGTAGTAGGGATGATTATTGAGATAGAGAGTTTCCATAAATACATGACCAACTAACTATGGAAAATAAAAAGTTGATCTTTAGACTTTCTTTACTAACTTGGGTAAAAGAATGTTTATTATGATGTCCATCTTTTGTGGTTTGATCTTAATGGTAGTTTATACCGAGATAGAAGTTGTTTGATACCTTATCACACTCTTCGCTCCAAACAAAATCCTCCATCTTCCTTAGAATTTCAAGAAAGGGAAAGTAATGATCTACAAATATAAAGAGGAATAAAGAGAAACTAAATGTTCTTGTACTTTCTTTACTAACTTAGGTGATTACATACTAACTATGGAGTCTATCTTCTTTAGATTTATCTCAGTGTACCTTTTGAGTCACCTTAAAAGCCAAAAGCTTTCTATTAATGTCTTGAACACATATTTTTCAAGATTCAATCACATGCTATACTTCTTTAAATTATCAAACATTTTTTTAGGTTTGTCAGATGATATTTAACCTCCTTTATCTAAATTATCATTTCATCTATATAGGCCTTTATATTTCTCCTTAGTTAAAAGTAAAATATATTATTGATCAAGCGTTGGTAAGTGGCTCCAGCATTCTTAATACCAAAAAATATATACCTTTACATATAATGAAGTAAGTGCACCCTTAACCACTCACATGCATATAGATCTAGTTATGCCCCAGTATGCATAAATGAAGCTAAGCCACCTATGACCTAAAGTTTCATCCATTGATTTATCAAATTTTAAGAGGGATAACTATCTATGAAACATTTATTATTCATATATGTAAATTTAAGACACATCCCTCATTTTTAATTTAGCTTCTTTATAAGTATCATATTGACTAGTAAATCACGTTATTATACTTCTATTATAAAATGAGTATATTGCAACTTTCTTACTATGATTCCTATAACATGATGTCTTTTGAGGGTAATCACTATTTTCTTCTACTCCAATGATCTAAATTTAGGGTCAACAAATTATTTTTGTATGGTCATCAAGGGGTTAATCCTAGGATTTTTTGAAAGTTTGTGTGCTACATTTTTACTCAATCAATGGTGCTTTTAAGCCTTTCCTTTTAATAGAAATTATGCTTTTTCCAACCATGGACATCCTCTAACCTTTTCAACCCTTTGCTACCTTAGCTAGTTTTCCTCTGAACTCCTTCTCTAGGCTTAACTATCCATAGCCTGAATGCTTATATCAATTGTAACTTTTTTGTTTTATTTTCTTTGAGCAAAGTTACATAATATTGTCTAGTCATATTAATGTCCCCATAAAATTTCCATATTCCATAAGTTCATACAATAACTTTGAGAAGGTACAATGATGGTCTCCTAAAGATAATAATAAAAGTTAATAGTCTTTTAACCACGTAAAACTATATCATAACCGTTACTTGCCTTCGCCTAACTGCAATTTAAGTTAAAGCAGTATTTTTTATTTGAAAAATATCTATACTCCCTCAAATCTAATTAAAGAAAATAATCTAGGCCTAAGTTAAGTAGGAATTTAGTCTAATAAAATAATCTAGGCCTAAGTTAAGTAGGAATTTAGTCTAAAACAGTCAAAGCTTCATAAACAAGAAGTATACATAGCTTCAAATATAAAAAAAGAATCATTTTCACTTTAAAATTAATACATTACTTGTAACAATTCTATTTATATGTTGAAATATATAAAATATCTTCTCTAATTTTTATTCATCTAACAAGGTATACTGATTCAAGGTGATTTATAAAGAACTTAATTTATGACACACTCATTTTCAAATCACCTTTTATGATCATGTTAATTACTTTAGCTTCGGGTGAGTCTGGCTGTAGTCACCTATGTTTTCTACTTTACAAATATGTTATTTTTCTTTGGCTTTAAGACCTTGTATTTCCCTTATTCAAAGATATGCAGGTTAAAAATTGCTATGTTTTCTTTGTTGGATCATATTATTTTCCATTTTCTTTAACTCTCAGTAGTCTTCAATATTATGCTTATAACTTCTATTAATCTAACAGTGCTTATTTATGCTCTTCCTTTTGCTACGATATTGGAGGGTTTGAGCAGTCTATCATGTCTTTTTCGTAGGAAATGTTTTAGTTTTTCTTCCTTTTTTTCTTCTCACTTGTTTGTTGCATAAAGGCACAACTATTTATTGGTATATTATCCTCGCTACACTATCATATCAATCATTTAAGTATATTGGGCAATCATTCTACCTCCTCTAAGTTAATAAATCTCTAAAACCTTTATTGTAGTTCCATAAAGTTGTGAGACTTATCCAATAATAGGGATGTACATATATGTTGGTGCCTTTATAAACCTTTTATATATTTTTTCACATCAAATCTCTATATTTAATGTTGAAGTATTATATATTACGTTTTAACAATATTAAAAATTAATGTCAAATCTTTTAACCTACTCTTATTACTTACCAAGTATGACTCAAACTATGACAAGTAGGATACAAACCTATAGAGTATATTTTGATATTAGTCTTTTATCACGTGTATCATTGATGATTAAAAAGTTGTACATTTTAAAGCGTCTAAGGCCTTATGCATTTTTTTGATCTTTTAGTAGCATACTATATAATCTATTGGTCCGTTAGAGGCCTCATGCATGTTCTTGATCTATTAGTAGCGTACTATATAATCTATTGGTCGTTTATATCATTATACATCTAAAAAGTATGGAATTTGAATCTTGATAGTGGGAGTTAATTAAAGATTACTAAGGCAATTGACTATCATGTTTTGGATCATGTTGATCTTTGTATGACATATTTATAGATGGTGTAAAAGGTGCATAATCCTTTTGGATCAATCTTACGAAGTCAATATTATGTTAACTTATAGTGTGATTCCTATGATCTATAAGTTTTTTCCCTCGTACTAGCTTCAAACAAATTAGGACTTGATTATGTAATTATGAAAATATTTTGATTGTCAATTTTTAGTTGACAAAGTAGATTTTCCCTTGTGGTGTGTTTGTGAATGCTACATCTTTCATGCTTGGTTATACATCTCTCATGTATGAGGCCTCTAAAGAATCCCTGAAAAACTCCTCTCTTAAGTACCTAGATAAGTTTGAAACTGACTTTGGCATTAGAGATCTTATGTCAAAGATACATTTTAGTGCTATTTTACATGCCTAAAATTATCGATAACATTTATGTGATGAGTAAAATAGGAAACAAAAAGAAGCTTAACCTAAATTTGAGTTTAAATTTTTGGAATATCATTTTTCACTTATAACAATGTGAAAAAAGAAACCAAATACTAATAATCCAATATCTTGATAAATTATTATTATTTATAAGCACGAATGCAATTCAAGGATGGATTGATGATGGTGATTTATTTTAGGAGAATATTGTTAATACAAATATGTTAGCTAACTTACTAACTAGGGGCATATACATTTTCATAGACATGTAGACAATATATTTATTATGTTATCTTATGACGTTTTGATATAATGTGTTATTATTACAACAAAGGGTTCAATTGGTGAATTGCTTAAACTTATGATTGTAGAGAGTATACTGATTACATTATTTTAACTACTATGGTCTAATATGTTTATTTCATTGAATTGGATTCTTTATACTAAAATACATTTACATAATTGTTCATAAACTTATTAAATTTATCGTTTAACAGTCTTTTCTAAAATACTTTTAAAATTATTAAATGTTAATTAACTTTGCTCAAGTGAAGGAATGTTGCAATTTTTCATGTGAGCTACAATTAATTAATCTTTTGTTTTATAGCTAGGTCAAATAGAGAATTTAAAAATTGTTAGTTATATTTATGATATTTTTATTTGTTTAGTCTTCTAAATAAGTTTATTGAATGTGGTGTGATTATTATATAGAGCTATTAGAGAACTTCGATGATATGACTCAAATTTATAATTAATTATTCTAAGTTTCTTTTATCATCTCATAACACTATATATAAATAACTTATAAAAAATTAGGTATGTCGTCTATAATATTGATTAAGTTAAGAGACAAAAGAAGAGTATATGTTACTTTTCCCATTATGTATTTATGTTACTATTCTAAAAGGCAATTCTACAAGTTACAAATAACAAAATTATATTTTTAATCTAAATATTTTTGATATTATTTTATTATTCATATATCAATTATTAAGTTAAATAAAACACTATTACATAAACTACTATTAAATAATCATATAAGTACTTTAATTTATATATAATTTCCATAAAAGAAACTAACTCAAAATTTATGTCAAATTTATGAAAATGTAAACTTTTCTCTACTCGAAAATTTTATATTACAATATCTTAACCTCAATTTACGTTGTCATTAAAAGTTCGAATTTAGATGGAGATTTGAAGGTGTAATACTCAACTCAATTTAATTAACTTAACCTAATTAATTAAGCTTTAAAATTAAAGATACTAAATTTTAAGAGTAAATTAAGGATCGGGTTTATATTTTGGATCAAAAGTTAGAACATCGTATGTGGTTTTAGATAGGACAACTTTGATTTAGATGAGTCATCCTGTTATATTATTCAACAATTCCAAAAACAATGACAATAACAATATTGACTACAGTATCGTGACTTTTTTAGTGTAAAAAGGGCTTGAGAGTGCTCACAACCATCTTAACCTGATAAACAAAAGAATTATACAATAATGTTCCGTTAGAATTGGAGATAAAATCTGATAATAGTGAAATAAAGTATCTGACTGCTAGGATTTTATGTCGGAACACAGTGGATAAGATCACTGGGTTTATAAGGGTTTGGTGGCTGTTGTTAATGTCAGGTAACATGAACCTTAGTTACGTATCTTAGATCAACGTGAAGGGAAAAAACGAAGAAATGAAAAAATACTTAATTTTGATTCCAACGAGCTTTCTGAGGCCGTAACAAGCTCGAATTCTCTCTACACCTTTACTAAAGTCACTCATCGAGACGTGGTTAATGTCTTTCTATGGTTTTCTTAAGTCGTGAACCTTTGAATGGGTTAGAGTCTCTATACATTTACGAATTACTTAAGTAACTACAGGAGACCTTAACCTATATATATAGCTTCCATATCGGGTTTTCCCATCACAGACCCGATATAGGTCCTGTTCACATTGATTAAGGTCCATTAATTTGGACCATTAACTTAGATCCTTTTATTCAGCCACTTTATTACTTTTATCCATATCAAATTTACGTAACTTAACTGATAAATTATTGAAAACTGATAAAAGGATAATTTATTATTGTCCCTTGGATAATAATCAATTTCGATATTGATACAAAGTTGAAAACCAGTTTAAAATACAGTTAAGTTACGTTACTATATTGATCGATTAGGTTTAAAAACAAAAACAATTGATCCAAAGATAACGAAAGTCCATTCTGTCCTGCAAGACTTTCGATACTGAAAGATAACAAACACATGTGTCATGAGTGACACAGATCCAATATAATCACACATATCTAATACCTTATTAACATAAATGAGAAAAAGGAGTGTGACAAATAAGGATGATACATGTGTGATCCAAAATATATCTTCATTCCGTTTGTAGGTCAAGATTTCTCTAAACTTTATGCTAAACTATGTATTCAAAACTGCATCAGAGAAATCTTGTTTTCACTAATGCTATGCTAAACTACAATAGAGAAAATATTTATGTCCTTTCACTGAATGTTATATTGCATTAGAGAACACCTTTATAGGGTTAAACGCTTATATCTTCCTATGTCATATTAAAATCCATGGATATTTTTTTAAACTGTATGTGTCCTAGACATACGCTCAAGGTCAATCTGTATATATTCCTAATGATCTTTAAACTATTTAAGATTGACACAAACCTTAATTCTTTCACATACATTATGACAATGTATAATAACACGTATTACTAAGGATAAAAAGATTATAATCTTTATTAATAATAATCATACTGTCATAATACATCAAAACATATTAACATGCAAGGAGCAAACATCATAATCCCTAACAACAATGTCTACAGACTTCAACACACTCATACTATACACAGGTCCTTTTAACACAAGTGGGTGAAGTCCTTTAGTTAAAGGGATCAGCTAACATCTCCTCAGTCTGCAAATGCTCCACCTAAATGTCACCTTTTTGAATCAACTCCTTTCTGGTCAAGTATTTGACCTTTAAACGTTTAGACCCTATTAAGTTTTTATTGTTGTTGCTAAATAACACAGCAGCAAGATTATCACAATACAACTGGATAGGCCTAGCCACTGAATCAACCATATACAACTCAGAAATCAAGTTCCTAAGTCATACCGCCTGTGTAGTAGCCCCATAATATGCAACAAAATCTAAATGCATAGTTGAGGAAGTCACTAGTGTCTAATTGACACTCTTCCATGATAGTGAACCATTTGTCAACATGAAAGCATAACCTAAAGTGGACTTTTTATCGTCCAAATACATAGCAAAATTAGAATCTGTATACCCTGTGATGTTTAAATTATTGACCATGTCAACATATAATACTTCGTTCCCTTTAAGTTTCTCAACACTTGTTTGACTGCATTCTAATGGTCTATACCTTGGTTAGCTAGATATCGATCTAGCATTCTAATAATAAATGTAATGTTTGGCCTAGTGCATACTTGCCAACCATACTAGAATATGGAACATTCACCATAACTTCTCTCTCTCTCTACTTCATTCTTTAAAAACTGTGTCAAAGATAATATCTCACTAAGAGAGATCGGTAGTATAACAAGTTTACAGTCTGCCATATTAAACTTTTCTAACATACACTTAATTTATGCACTCTATAAGAGGCATAAAAAATATTGAGATCTGTCCTGGTGAATATTCATACTTAGGACACAAGATGTTTCACCAAGGTCCTTCATGTCAAAAATGCTTGCTCAAAAGTTACTTAACCTCATACAATATGGTCAATTCATTTTGATGCAAGCAAGATGTCATTTACATACAATAATAGGAAGGTAAATTCGCTCTCCCTGACCTTGTAGTACAAGCATCCTTTAACTTTATTTCCATGAAGCCAAAAGAGGTCACAACCTCATTAAACTTTAGGTACCACTGTCTAGATGCTTGTTTTAAACCGTATATGGATTTTCTAAATTTGCAAACTTTTCAGCTTCTCCTTGATCCTAAAATCCTTCAAGTTGCTCCATATAGACCTTCTCATAAAGGTCTCTATTTAAGGAAGCAATTTTGACAACCCTTTAATGTAGCTTTATATCGTAATGAGATACTATTGCCATTATCACTCTGAATGCATCCTTAGAGGGCACGGGAGAGAAGGTAACATTAAAATCAATCCTTTCTCTCTAATTGAACCCTCTGACAACCAACTGAGCCTTAAATTGCTCAACTTTACCTTGAGGTTTCTTCTTGGTCTTAAATAGCCATTTACAACTGACGAGTTTACAATATTGACTCAAATCAACAAGCTCCCATATGTGGTTATAGTTCTTGGACTGCATCTCATCCATCATTGCCTCTAACCACAAATTTCCATAGGGTTCAGAGATAACTTTTTAAAAAGGAACTGGATTGACAACATATCTAATATCATAGTCTTGTTCACCCAAATAGACTATGTTATCATATGAGATAGCCGGTCATCTCACTCTAGTGGATCTGTGCAGCTACATTGGTTTTTGTACCTCAGGAACCTCTATTTGTATAAGTATAGGTTCTTGTTCCTGTATTAGTACAATACTAGGATCTTGATCCACTAGACCTGACTATATGAGTGGCAGATAAGAAACAATCGTAGTATCCATCCTGCTTTCATCCGCAGGGTGAGAAAGCCCACCCTCCTTAAAGACATTGTCTTCTAAAAACGAGTCCAAAATTCAAGATCCCCTCCTCTACAATAGAATCTGTAGCCTTTAGAGTGATCGGGACATCCTATAAAGTAGCAACGAATTGAACAAGCTTAAAATTTGCTTTCAGAGGATTGAACAAACGTAATTTAGTAGGGCAGCCCTGTACGCAAATGTGTGCAAGGTTGGGCTTACTCCCAATCTAAAGTTCAAAAGGCATCTTTGGCACCAATTTGCTCGGGACTCTATTAAGTATATGCAAAGTCGTATTCTAGCCTCACCCTAAAGATATTCAAGTAGGTTAATCCTACTCTGTATTAACCTTGTCATATCCTTTAAGGTGCGATTACACCTTTAAGCCACACCATTTTGCTTAGGACTACCTGGTATAGTGAACTAAGTCACTATTCCACAAGATTTCACATATCTAGGAAATGGACCTTTTTCTTATCCTGAAACCCCATGTTTACCATAATAATCTCCACCATAGTTAGATATGACTATCTTGATGGATTTTCTCAGTTGGTTCTTAGCCTTGGCATTAAAGCTCTTGAATTTCTCAAGAACTTCAGACTTCCTTAAGTAAGAACACTTAATTATAATGAGAATAATCATCAATAAAAGTTCGAAAATATCTAGAATTGTATAATGTGGCTGTATAAAGCCCACTAATATTTGTATTTATGAGGTCTAACAAACCAGAATCAGGAGTTTTCTTTATTTTAGTCAACTTACTTCTGTAACGATCAACACATATTTCCAGATCATCAAAATTTAGAGTTAGGAGAATGTTTTCCTTTATCAGTCTCTTAACTCTATCTCTAAAAATATGGCCTAAGCGTTTATGCCATAACATGTATAATGTATCCTTAATGACAGGTTCTTTCAAGTAACAGGTTCGGTAATATATGAAGAAGCATACATTTCATAAGGGAAAAGGCATTTTTTATATAAATCATATGATAAGAAGGCAATTCCAATATGTTTTGCATTGAAAGATAACTATACAATTGCATTTTCAATGACAAAATGATAACCCTCTTTGTCTATTACTAGTACAGATATCAGATTCCATCGAAAAAACAATGTATAAAATATGTCTCATAATACAAGTACAAACATCGTATCAAGGTTCAGATATAAATCCCTTATATTTAAAACATTAACTTCTTCATTATTGCTAATCATCGACTTCTCCTCCCCTTTAGTTGGCTTTTCCCTGAATCTGAACCCTTGCATTGTGGAAGCGACATGATTAGTCGCTCCACTATCTAACTACCAAGAATTGAATGTGGATATAGAAAAATTAGATTAATGAATAATATAAGCCAAGGAGATACCTGATAGTTCCTATTTCATCTTCCAAACTTTATATCTCCCAAATTTATACTTCTGGCAGTTAACTTTTTATGGCCCTTCTTTTTACCAAAGAATCACCTCATGTTCTTCAACTCTTGTGGCCCTTTTGCAATACTAGACTGACCGGTCTTTATTTGCAGAACGAATTTAGATTTCTTATCGTTAGCTCTTTGTGGTCTAACCTCGCCCTTACCTTTAATGGTTGAAAATAGGGATATATGAGGAGTGCTCTTAAGCTTCCTACAACAGATCGGGCAATCAAGGAATTGATATCCTAAGTCTCATCATGCAAAATGTTTGACGTGACCAGCATACCAACCTCTGATAGGAAAGTGTTCAAAGCTTGGTGCACTATCAATGCATCAAAAATGGTAATATCAAATACCTTCACCTTACTCTATAGGTGGACCATCTTGATAATATAGTCTCGTACTCCCCTTCTCCTGTATACCTCATAGAGAATAAGTCCTTAATCAAGGCACTTTGGTCAACATTAGACGAGACCTTGTATCTCTAGAACACATTATCCGAAAACTCCTTTACTATGCTAATGTTTGGTAGTCCACTTAGTAGATAATCTAGGATTGACCTCCACATCCTATTAGACTACTCCTAGGTTACAAAGGTTGCTTTGTCAACTTCCAAACTACTAGGAGTGATTAGAGCTAGTTGCTCAGTCTACATGACCAGGTTGACATATGCCATCTCCAAAGCAAACCCCACATCCTACTTCCACTTCTTCAAATTAAATCTAGTAAGGGTTTTAATGATGACAGTGTTTTTGTTTACTGAAAAGGTAATTATAAAATGACAATGCAAGAATCAGCACAAATTTATGGCAACCATGATGCTCATAGCTATAAAATTGTATCTGTAGTGAGAATTTGATTACGCATATTATGAAATACCTTTGGGCTGCATATATAATACATACAACCAAACCTCAATAAAAATCGATAAGAGGACACACCATCAACTCTCATAACACTACCACCTTTGGGTGAATAGATCATTTAAGCAACAACTTTCCTCTATCTAATATCTTTATGTACATCTCAAAATCCTATGTAAGGCTAACACCTTTGGGTAGAACAATCAAACATAAGACCTAAGACATCCCCTAATATACAAGGAGAACAATTCAAATACTAACTCGAAAGGCCACTTTGGTGACTACATTCTCATTAGTACCTAAAAGGTCCACAAGCACAAGGGATACTTCTTTGTGTTACCCTCACACTTTGTATGAACATCTAGTGTTTGACAAAATATAATCAATAAATGCAAAAAGATTGGATGCACATTATTATTATCATATACTCATGCTGAAATGATCGTCAACGAAGTTTATTTAAGACTTTTATTGTAAAAATGTCTACATTCGAGTGACTATCATGCTATTTCAAACACTGAACATAAGACCCGAGAAATGAAAACCTCAAGTATCTCCCTCATGTGAAGTACAAATCATGAAAATTTACTTAAAAACAAGTTCAGAATGCCTCATTTCCCTTTCTCAAGTTAAACTTTAATTTATTACTTATGCAATAAATCCAGAAAAATAAAAAAATTACTTTATAAATTCCTCGAACTCAAGAACCAACCTAAAATGCCCCGAGCACTCTTATGTGAATTCTAAAATTTTTATGTTTTTTTGGGCTAACATCAATAATCCCTGTAGTGTTGATGCCAACAGTGCATTATAGTGTTGATGTAAATAATGCACTTTAGTTGCTGACATTAACGTGACGTCACTATGATGCCACTAGTCCACGTCGTCTGGATGGTGCGTATAGTGCACACGCCACATCTGACACACCTCTTGATGTGTCAAGTGTACGTACTGCACGTGCCAACGCTCACTGACGCACTCTGATTCTTGATGGCAAGTGTGGCATACACGTCGTACGCGCAAATGCATTGACCCTATTTGGAGCATCTGTCGCACGTCCTAGATAAATGCCTTTCACTACGAATGCCACGTGGCAGGAAGCATAGTTAGCGTATGCATCATACACGGGTGTCCCGTCGCCGTTGCTAGAAAATTGTGCAATTTTTCACACGCCACATGCTTTAGTCATCGCACTACACAACACGTCGTGCATCTAGTTGTCACGTGCAATACATTCTCTCACCTCACCTACCACTGCCTATTAATGTTTGCTCGTCATGCACGTGTACCACAAACGCCTAACGATCTCCTCCTCCAGCAGCAGCAAGCAATTTCTGGTGACTTTCGGGCTAATATTTTGTAGTTCGAGGCTTGTTTTTAGCCCGTTTTTCAGGGTTAAACACATGTAAACCATTTTCAAGCAACCGTAAGCA
Organism: Erythroxylum baracoense; assembly: GCA_025629805.1. Lineage (NCBI taxonomy): Eukaryota > Viridiplantae > Streptophyta > Magnoliopsida > Malpighiales > Erythroxylaceae > Erythroxylum > Erythroxylum baracoense. Next base: position 2,825 of record JAOTAY010061425.1, on the reverse strand, counting down.
AGAAAAAAATTCAAAAAATTGAACATTTTTCTTTTAAATATTTATGAAGAAAACCAAAATTTTTTTTTAACAATTCGATCATGTAACCACTCTGATACCATGTGTAACACGTAACATGAGCCTTAGTTACGTATCCTAGATCAAACGTTAAAAGGATATAAAGAAAAAATGAAGAAATATATGATTTTGGTTCCATCAAGTTTCCAACAAGATTTTCAAGGCTGTAACGAGCTTGAATCCTCTGAGCACCTTTTCTAAATTCACTCACCGAGAAGTGGTTAATGTCTTTTTATGATTTTCTTAAATCGTAAATCATTTAATGGGTTAAAGTATCTGTACGTTCATGAATTACTGAAGCAACAACAGGAGACCTTAACCTATGTATATAGCTTCCATATTGAGCTTCCTTATCACAGGCCCGATATGGGTCTGGTCCACACTAATCGGGGTCTATTTTTCTCCTAGACTTCATCCCATTGACTTAGGTCCTTTTATTTGGCCAATTTATTGCCTTTATCTGGATTAATTTTATGTAACTTAACCTATAAGTTATTAAAAACTGATAAAAGTAGTTCTTGTTCGCTTTTTGAGCTACAGACTGTTGGTGATGTGTTTACTTGGGGCGGCATACGACGCACTGGTTGGGTGAGTAAGAAGTTGGATCGAACACTATTCTCACAGGAGTGGGTTGATCTCTTTTCTGAATCTTCTATTCAACACCTAAATGGAACTACTTCGGACCGCTGTGCTCTCTTGCATCAATTCAGCCCTTTTGTTGAAAGTAGGCCAAAGGTTTTTTGTTTCCAAAATATGTGGTTCCGAAGACCAGAGGTGATGGATGTGATTAAAACTTCTTGGGATCAACCTATTCAAGGTTACGGTATGCTTGCTTTTTCTTTGAAATTGTGTCGGTTAAAGGGGGTGTTGAAGGCTTGGAACAAGGAGCACTTTGGTGATGTTTTTGCAAATTTTAAGGCAGTGGAAGAGATGGTTCGACAGCTTGAAATTCAATATGATACTTTACCTACTGTTGTTCACCGAGAGGATCTTCATAAGGCAAAGGCTATTTTGCTACAAAAACTCAAGGAGCGCGATGATTATTGGAGGCAAAAAATGAAGCTAAAGTGGCTTAAGGAGGGTGATGCTAACACGGCTTTTTTCCATGCTTCTTTAACGAAAAAAAGGTCTCGTTTGTGTATTTAGAAAATTCGGTCTAAAAATGGAACCTGATTGTCTAGGAGAGAGGAGATAGAAGTGGAGGCTCTACGGTTCTTTGAAACTTTGTTAAAGCAGGAAACTGTGATAGCTAATGGGTATGTGCAAGAGGTCTTCCTTCAACACATCCCATCTTTTCTCACGGAAGAGGATAGAGCTCGATTGTTGAGGAGTGTGGAGTTGGAGGAGATTCACCGAGCCGTGTTTGACTTGGATCCTTCAAGCGCGCCAGGCTCAGATGGTTTTGGCGGTGAATTTTTTAGACGGTGTTGGGACATAATTTGCTTGGATTTATTAGGAGCATGCTAAGAGTTTATATTGGGGATACCGATCCCAAGGGCAATAACTAGTACTCTCATAACCTTAATACCAAAAAAGGCTTCATACACTACTTTTTCTGATTTTAGGCCGATTAGTCTTTGCAATTTTATTAATAAGATCTTCTCTAAGATCTTGACTGAGAGAATAAAAGGGGTTCTCCATAAGTTCATCTTTGAGGAGCAATTTGCATTTTTATCAGGGCGTGACATTACTGACAATATCTTACTCACTCAAGACCTTTGTCAGTTTCTGAAACATAAAGCGGTGGGTGGCAATATTGTATTAAAGCTTGAAATGATGAAGGCTTTTGATAGGTTTTCTTGGGAATTTTTGGAGAGGTTGTTGGAGACTTTTGGGTTCCCTAGCCTATTCGTTCGTTTGATAATGACTAATTTACAAAGCTCTTGGTTCTCAGTCCTCGTCAATGGTTCTCCTACAAGTTTCTTTCAGGTTTCAAGGGGAATTAAGCAAGGGGATCCAATCTCTCCATATTTATTCGTATTAGTCTCGGAGGCTCTCTCTCGAAGGCTGAAACATTTAATGGAAGAAGGTTTGGTGGCGCACTATGGTACTCCAGCGGGTTCCCTACCTGTTTCTCATTTTTGTTTTGCAGATGATTTAGTGATTTTCATGCGAGGGCTGAGACAATCACTGCAGCACCTAAATGAATTTTTCACAAGCTATGAGGCGGCTACTGGACAAAAAATTAATCGGCACAAAAGTATATTTCTTATTGCGGAAGATAGTAAGCCTTGTATAGTGCGGAATATTGTGGACATCCTTGGAATGCAAAGAGGTGTTTTTCCTTTTACTTATCTTGGTCGCCGCATTTTTTTGGCAGAAAAAAATGACTTTTTTTCAATTTCTACTTGATACATTGGACAGGAGATTGGGGAATTGGAAGAATAAATTATTGTCGTAGGGAGGGCGACTATTACTCATTAAACACGTCCTCTCCTCCATTCCATTGCATATGTGGGCAGCTATTGACCCTCCGAAGTCAGTGATTAGGACTGTTGAAGCTAAATTCCAAAAGTTCTTGTGGGGTAGTTCCGATGATGAATAAAGATGGTATTGGAGGTCTTGGGTGAATGTTTCTAAAAAAGTTGAAGAAAATGGCCTCGATCTCTGGAAATTTGATGACATTATTGAAGCTTTCTCGGCGAAGTTATGGTGGAAGATGAAGCATGGTGTAGGGTTATGGTCGAAATTTATCCAATCATTGTTTCCTCTCTGACGTAAAAAAACAATGTGGAAGCGAGTTGCTTCGATTGATTTTAAGGCATGAC
>JAOTAY010061331.1:0-18388 GCA_025629805.1 Erythroxylum baracoense | reverse complement strand
ATTTTCTTCCTTAACCCTCACGACTCTTCTCTTCTTTTGTCTTATTATCTTAAGACAACTTTTTGAGTTTCCAATCTATGCCCTTCCTTATTCATGAAATTCCGACTAACTCCCTCTTTTACTTTATACCACCTTACCAAAATCTATAATATACCATATTAAACTCCAAAAATTTCTAATTTATAAATTCTAATTTATTTTCATGCTTGATAATCTAATAAAATAATTAAAATAAAATATAAATATAAAAATCCTAAAAAGCGGGATCCAACATTCAACCTGTTGAATTATAGAGTGAATGTCTGTTGATTCTGCATCATATAACCTAAGTTCCTTGAAAAGTTTATATCTAAAGGAACCTGTTTTGAAATATTTATAATCTTTCTTAGCTTACAACTCTTCAAGATGACAAGATAATGCAGTGACATTAGCTAAAGTTGAAATTTATTTTATATGATTTATAGAACAAAAAATTACAATGAATTTAGGTTACTTGTTGATTACATAATTTCATTCTATGACTCAAAAGAAAAATAAAACTTTAATCCTAGGTTCATTGTTTACTAGTTTTATATTATACCATACGTACAATTGATATCGATCCCACGAGGATTGAATATAGCTACCTAAAAAATTGGATTACACTTTGTCTAAGGTAACAAAAGATTGAATTAGCTTAAAATTAAAGTAAAATAACAAAAATTGATGAGTAAACAATTAAAAGATAACAATGAAATTGAAGTTACTCAACGATGGAAACTTAGGGATTATTCTATTATTGTTTTGTCTTCCATTGACCTTGTGAATTCAACTATGCTTGATTCTAGATATCTAAAGGTTTTGATTATCCTCTTTTAAGATCTAATCAAGTAATCCTAATTGAAATAGATAAAATCTGAGATGCGGTTTCTTGATTTCGCAAAACTACTCCTAACAACCTAATTGGATTTGAAGCAATCCTAAGGATAATTAACTTACAATTAAGATCTCTCTTAAATTACTTATTAACCTGATATTTGTAAATCTATTCGGGTACCAACTCTAGTTACATAAATTAACATAAATATATTGATTAAATCTCTATATTTAATTTAAATACGAGCACAAAAATATCACAAAGCAGTAATATATTGAAATCAACAAGGCAAAATTTATACAAAACAATTTAAGAATAAGAACCCAATATAGATTTAACATTCCGTAATTATGTTCAAAACACAACTATTTAGATTTGGCATACAAGGAAATGAAATAGAAAAAGAGATGATAATGAAATTAGTTTGAAGCCTTGATCTGGAAAATCTAGAAGCTAGAGTTGATCTTGATGTTTCCACTTTTGATCTTCTTATTTGTGGTCTGCATGATCGACGAGGTTTTACGTGTGCTAAGTTTTAATGTTTATAGCCTTGATATTTTCACAAGTGCATGGGTCGGTCGTGTAGTACCTAAGGTATTGTTCCCATAAGGAGGGTTAATCTAATCCTAAAATCTAAGGTCAGAGACTATTAAATAAATATTAATAGACAATGAATTTTACACAAGGACTAACTAAATCAAATAACCAAATTAACTAATAAAACAATAATTGACAATTAACAGTTAAATAGAAACAATCACGATGACGATTAACAATTTTAAATAACAATTAATGGAAATTGATCGATTTGTTGAGCAATGATCGCACACCCTCAAATTCAACCTAATGAGTTTACCGAAGGAGAGAAAGGGAAAATTATCTATCCTTAATGTCAATCTAACCAATTACGATTTATCGAATTAACGGTTCTAGAAGATCCTAGTGTTAATTACTCTCTTTCAAGTTATAATTGAACCCTAAAGCATAAAACCTAATCAAATTATGGGAAGTCGTAATCTCTCAATTAACAACCTATCCAAAACCTAATCAGTTCTTAAGTTCTCTAATAAATAGTTGGAAACCTAAATGTGATCTCTCTACACTAGATTTACCAATGTGATTTAATTCTGAATATATTAATTTACCTAACTCTCATTAGCCTAAATTAATCGTTTTCTCTTGATTCACCCTCTCAGTTTATTATCAAGATATGAAGTGCAGAATCAAATCACAATTAATTCAATAAACACATAAAACAATCATATTTCATTAAATCAAAAATAATAATCCAAAGGTGAGTATAGAACATCAATCACAATGCAATTCTTTCATCAAACTATATATCTCAATTTTATAATCAAATAAAACTGAAATACATAGAAAAAAGAACTCGACTGGATGATGGGAGGCCGCACTACGGAAAGCTTCTTATTCTAGGAAGCACGTAGTGCTTGCATCGTCTTCCTCTTCTCTCTTCCTTCATCTCTTTCTCAATCTCTCAAGGTTCTCTCTTTTATGGTTTTGTTTTTAGTGGCTAATCAAAGCATTTCCAAAGGCTTCAAAGGATGCCTCTTCTGTCTTTTAATGTTCTATTTATATTTTGGAAGCCCTAGGGTTGATTCAAGGTCGAAATGGTTTGAAAATTCTAGCAAAACTTGACATTTTTAGCTATTTTTGTGTTTGCACGATGCAGGCCACGATTGTCACCTAACCCTCTTTGTCACGATCGTGGCCAAAGGTGCACGATCGTGGCCCAAGGTGCACTATTGTGGCCTGGTTCTGAGCTCTCTATCACGATCGTGACCAAAATGGAACGATCGTGGCCTAGGTTCTATTGGCTCGCCTCTTTCTGTCACAATCGTGGCATGTTGTGCCACAATCGTGAGCTATGGTTTTGGCCCGCAACTCTTCAAAACTTCTCCGTTCTTCGCCGTTTACTCTGGAACACTAACAAACACATCAAGGTACCTTAAAAATATAACATTTAAGGTCGAAGACTTATACCAACCCACTAAACACTTAAACATATAAACTAACACAATTAAAACATAAATAGACACTTAACACTCAAATTAACACTAAATACATAGCAAATTGAACCTTAAAATATAATGCAAATCACAACTATCAATATCCCCACACTTAAACATTTAGTTGTCCTCAAGCAAACAAAACAACAAACACATACCAAGCACAAAACACACGATGCAATAATGAGGCAATGACTTTAACTTCATGAAATAAATTTAATCTTGAACACAATCATACAAGTTATATCTAGTCATTAACATGCAAAATCTTTGTCTAGGGCCTTTGAACTAAATATACAAATTAATCGAGGTCTAAGTGTTAATTTATTTACCCTTTTCAATTGTACACACACATTAATAATTCTTTGGTCATTCAGACTCTGTACCTATTCCTAAGTATATTTTCATAAAAAGTCAAGCTTATTACAAGTTTAGTACGTTTTTATTAAGAAAACACACATTTTTTTAGTGAACATAGACTTAGTCTTTTTATGCGGAGGGAAACATTGGTAATGAATGCCGATCCAGTTAAACAGCTTGTTTGAAATGTCATTATAGCTTATTGACGCGAAGGCACACATTTGTGATGTGTGTCGATCCAATTACTCAGCTATATAACATTTTCAACTGGCCACAAACTCTATTAATAACTCGAAGGTCAGTGGAATAGTGATTTGTTTAACACAATGTTTTTTCATTTATTACCTACCTTGTTGTTTAAGCTAGTCATTTCTATGAAAAATACTAGTTAAGCTACTTAAGTTGAAAGGCCTTAAATTATGAATGAATGTGACAAAGGGTGCTAAATTTACACTAAATCCTAATTAAGCTGTATATTTATCCAAAGACCCCTAATTCGCTAATTTTGTGAGCTAATGATTATTCACAACCTAATAGGCTATGCTCAAAATTAAATAAATTTTGCTCCATCTAAGCTATTGACACATTCAAGCAGTTCACACAATGTAACCTAATAACTATCATACAATATGAAAAATCGCATTCAAAAGAAAAACGTATAAGCCTTCCCACACTTGAACAACACATTTTCCTCAATGTGAGAGGAGAGCAAACAAGCATATAAAAGACAAGAAAATACAAAATTTAAAGTAGACAGAAAAAATAAGATAGAATAGAAATAAACATAAAAAATAGAACTGAAGGCTAATTTAAAAAAGAAAAATAAATGAGATAGACATAAATCCAATAGATATGGAGGCGGTGATGGTGTCAGAGGCGGCAATTGAATGCCCTAAGCCTCGAAATATCTGTAGATTCGACAGATACCTCGACTTGGCGGCGTTATGCCCAGGCCATCTCCATCATCATTCTAGTGTTCTTTACAAGTGTCTTATTAGTTTCGGAGATCGCATCTAGAATTTCATTCTAGCCTTGGTCTTCTTCCTCTTCCTCGGATTCTTCACTGGACTCTTCTACCTGTTGTGGCAGGGCTAAACTTGAGCTTGACTGACTGGCCCTAATTTTGACATGTGTCTTCTCGCTAATTTCCCTAAGTTCCATATTGTGGGAATGAAGGATCTTAGCCTACCATAGGTGGTGATGGTTTAGGAATTCAGGTAAGTGGAAAGTTAACTCACTACGGTCCACGCCAAAATATTCTGCAATGGTAGACATTATTTACCCCATTCCTAGATTGTTGCTCCTCTTGCACGGAGTCACAACAATAGTATTTAGCACATGTGTGGATGTGCATATTGGAATACTATGGTCCATGCACCACAACATAAAAAGTTCCTTAGTGGAACACTTGTTGGCTTCTGTTTTGTCAAAAACCTACTGCACATGAATTTGTGCAGCAAAAAATGTTTGTGGGACCTTATAATGTTGTTATGAGCATTCTTGGCATGAAATTGCTCAATTCCAGTAAGCTCATTACAATATTGAGAGGGATGAAAATCCTCACCCTGATGGATGATGGAGGATTAGGGGAATCCACACATATCGCATATGGGTTCTACATTCAATTCGTAAGCCATTCCTCTCATCTTAAACCACAATTCCTTGGGGTTCCTGGGGTCATAACTCAGTAAAGTGAAAATTTTCAATGTGAGCTCCTAATAAATAGGAAATTGGAATTATATGAATTGGGCCAACTAGATTCGTTCAGTTAAATTTTCTACTCTCTCACGCAACTCTAACCTATCAAGTGTTTCAAAATCAAAGTAATTAGGAACTACAATTTGTCTAGCATTTAAAGCTCAAAAATGAATAACTTCCTCCTCTGTTTAGATTAGGAAGGGCACACCAAAATCTGCTGCACGGTTTCTTCGTCCACATCCCACAACTTGAATTCACCCTGATTGCTCCCGTTGGGTTGACTGCTTAATGCGCGACATAGTTCTTAGGAATTGAGTATAATTTGGAGGAAGATTGGAATTTTAAAATTTTTAGAGAGTTGTGAGAGCTTTTGTGGGTTTGAAGTCTAAAGAGATAAAGTTAAAATAAAAGTGAATGTAAAAGTGAAGTTAGAACTAAATATATAGGTGGTTAAAAGGATAAAATGGTTAAAAAGTTTAAAGAAATTGCATCCTTCCTTGTTATTGCCCAGTCACAGGCCACGATCGTGGCCTTCCCACACTTCTGATTTTTGTCTTCATTCTTCTTCCAATCTTTTCAACTTCACTTCTTGATTCTTTTGTAGCCTTTTCTACCTCTCTTTACTTGCTTGGTCAATTTATCCACTTTATTCCAAAATCCTATTCCTTTTTGATTTTATTTGAAAACAAAAAATAATCCTAACTACAGAATTCAAACGTTTTAAAAACAATCAAAGAAACTATCTTTCCATGGGTTGCCTCCCATGCAGTGCTTCTTTTAACATCGGTAGCTCAATGCTCCTTTAAGCTTATGGTGGTTAGAATGAATGGTGCGGTGGTAGCGACTTCATTAATCTCAAAGTTTGAACTTTAACTACCATGCTATAGTCCCCACCTTCCTTGCAATTCTCTTTTCCTTGCCTTCTTCTTCACGAGCACTTCTTCCTGAGTGCATTCCCAGGATCCTCGAGATCCTCCCATTCGCCTCGAGGTTTAGGTTCTTTGATATTCTTTGGAGGTAAAGGAGATCTATAATCTTTCCATAACACCTGGAAGGTTATCTGCTCTTTTCCTATCCTCAGAGTTAATTCACCCCTATCAACGTTACTGATTGAACGCGTAGTGACTAGGAACGATCATCTAAGAACTATTGGGATCTCCACATCTTCTCCAATGTCCAATATGTAGAAGTCTGTAGGAAAGGTATATTTATCAACCTTCACTTGCACATCCTTTATAATCCCCATTGATTTGTGCATCATTTTGTCGGCCTTCTTAACTAAAAACTTGATAGGTACTAACTCTCTTAACCCCAACTTCAAACCAAAGGTATAGGGCATCATGTTTATACTCGCTCTTAGATCTATGAATGCCCTATCTATGATGATTCTATTAATGCTGCATGGGATGAAAAGTCCCCTGAGTCCTCTTTCTTCTGTGCAATGTTAGGGTCCTCTTCTGATGTTCTCCCCTTAACTTTCTTTTTGACAGATTCCTTTAATGTGAGCTTCATTTGTACTTGTTCTATCATTTCCTCAACCTTATTTTGCTCACTCTCCTCTAACGTCCTTGCTGCCCTCTTTGCATTTAAGTCCTACTGAGCTAAAATAGGGAATGGAAATACACGTCTAGTTGCCTTAACTAACTCAATCCTTAGCTAGCTTGGCAGGTCTTCTTGACCCTTCCCTCTATCTTCTTCTTCCTGCACCTGTTCTAGTTCTTCACCCTGGGTCTGACTGATGACCATGATCCTTTCTTTTAGATTAGACTCAATGTTGCTTAGAAGAGTTCCAACATTTCGAGTAGACATTACCTCTGCTAATTGGCCTATTTGGACTTCCATATTATGTATGGATGAGGTATGGTTCTTCTTTACTTACTCGATTTTGTTTTTAAGTCTCCTATGTGCATCCTCCATTCCTCCGATCTTATCCAAAAACTTGTCCAACTTTGATTCCATCGAGCTTGCCTTATCTTGCTGAAAGTCGATTGTCCTTAAGGTCTGAACTGTCCACAATTGTTGTTTGACCAGGAGAAGTTAGGGTGGTTCTTTCATCCAGGGTTGTAAGTGTTAGAGTAGGGATTGTTACCCCCTCCTCGTTGATATTACTCCCATATAATTTGCTTACTCTTGAGTGTCTTCCTTCATTAGGTAGCAGTCCATGATGTTATGGTCTAACTGTCTACAGAGATCACACTTTAAATGTACGAACTTTATCGGAGCTGAGGACGAAGCCTCATATTGTTAAAATGTCGTGTCAAATTGTTAATCTTTGCTTGCATCTTAGTCATTTTATCGACCACGACAATACCCTTTTGCTCTCTGAAAATAACAGGTTGTCTACCTTGCTCATTCGTCTACAAGCAACTGTTGCTTGCTATCTCCTCAATCAACACCTCCATTTCATCAATAGTTTTCCCCATTAAAGATCCTCCTGACGCTATGTCGATTGTGCCTCTTATTGGTAGGTTCACTCCATTGTAGAAAGTCTGCAAAAGAAACTCCTTAAGTAGGTTATGGTGTGGGCACTTCTTTTGCAAGTCCTTATATCTTTCCCACATTTTATAGATCGATTCCCCGTCACCTTGATAGAAATTGGTGATTTCCTTTATAATCTTGGTGGTCTTCGTCAATGGGAAATACTTGTCTAAGAAAGCACGCATAAGCTGATCCCATGTCGTGATGTTAGCTGGGCTTAGTGAATGATACCAAACCTTCTCTCTATCTATAATAGTAAAAGGGAACAGCCTAATTCTAACCGCATCCTTCGACATCTGGTGATACAGAAAGGTATCATAGATCTCGAGGAAATTGACTATGTGCTCATTCAAGTCCTTAATAGCCAATCCATAGAATTACACACTCTACTAAAGCATATTGAGAAGTGCAGGTTTAATTTCAAATGAGGTCGCTTGAACAGGCAGCCTAGCCACTCCTTGGTTTGACTGGTTGAACCCTGGCCTTATGAAGTCCATCAGGGTCCTCTGTTGTCATCCTTGGTTCACATCCTTGGTTCACTCCCTGATCCATATTCTATTGAAACTACTCGGCCATTGTTGATTTTCCTCTCTCTTCTTCTGCCTCTTACCAAACTTTCCTAAGGGTTCGTTCTAGTCGAGTAATATCTAAATCCAACGTCTCCGCTACACAACTCGAACCTCTCGTGACTCTTATGTTCATGTAAGAGCATGATTTCTGAAATTACATGAAAGAAACAAAAACAAAAATTAAAAACTAGTCTAACACCTTTAACTATAGAACTAAACTATCGCCTCCTCGGTAATGGTGCCAAAAACTTAATCGACGGGTTTTACATATGCTAAGTTTTAATATTTATAACCTCGATATTTCTGCAAGAGCAAGGGTGAATATTAAAAGAGGGTTAATATAGTCCTAAAATCTAAGGACGAAGACTATTAAATGAATATTAAAAGACAATGAATTTTAACACAAGGACTAACTAAATCAAATAACCAAATCAATTAATAAAATAATAATTGACAATTAACACTTAAATAGAAACAACCATGATGACGATTAACAATTTTAAATAACAATTAATAGAAATTGATCGATTTGTTGAACAATGATCGCACACCTTCAAATTCAACCTAATGCATTCACCGAAGAGAGTAAGGGAAAATTATCTATCCTTAATAACAATCTAACCTATTATGATTTATTGAAATAACAGTTCTAGAAGATTCTAGGGTCAATTACCCTCTGTCAAGTTATAATTGAACCCTAAAGTATAAACCCTAACAAGATTATGGGAAGTTGTAATCTCTCAATTAACAACTTATCTAGAACATAATCAGTTCTTAAGTTCTCTAATAATCTTAAGCTTGCCTTTTTTTGTCACGATCGTGGGCCATAGTTTTGGCCCGAAAGTCTTCGAAACTTCTCCATTCTTCACCGTTTACGTTGAAACACTAACAAACACTTGAAGGTACCTCAAACACATAAGATTTAAGCTCAAAAACTTATACTAACCCATAAAAACACTTAAACTAACACAATTAAAATATAAATACACACTCAACACTCAAATTAACACTAAATACATAACAAATTGAATCCTAAAACATAATGCAAATCACAACTATCAGTTCCTTTTTTTCTTCTTTTTTAGTTGTCTTTGCTAACACTGAAATATTCTTCTCTTTTCGTAGCGTTCATAATATCCTTTTATAGTAAAAACTAGATTTTTTGGAGTATATATGGACACTTACATAACCATGTATCTCAAATTCTTCTCTAAATCGTGACTTCACCCTTCTGCAAAAGCTTACACGGGGACATACATGATTGTGTATGTTGGTATGCATCTTCACATAAGCATAAATAACATCTTCAAAGATCCATATGTTTAGAGTGACTTATATGGTCCCTATACATGATGGTGTATCTCTAAATTTGCTTCAATTCTTCCCTTTTATGCCTTGGTTCCACCCAAATTCTTCTCCTTTTAGTCTATGAAGCAATTATTACCTAAAAATAAACTTGAAGCAAAATAGTTGCTTAACAATCCTTGAAATGTATAATTAATCAAACTCTTGCCTTAAACAATAATTAGTAAAAAAAGAACTAACAAGAATATAATTGTAAGTCTTAAACACATGATTATTATCTAAGAAAACACTAAAAACTAGGGATGGAAGTTTTGGCCCGGCACACTTGGCCAGATCCAACTTTGACTCAGGTTTGTCGAGCCACAGGCTAAGATCTCTTGGCCCTACCGGGCCAAGGGCCATCATTTTGTCAATTTTTTAAAAGTGTAGATGGGCTTAGCAACCACCTGCCTGTCAGGCCATGAGCCTTTTGATTGATCTGTAAGTCGGACCAGGCTGGGCCAGACGCGGGCTAAGCTTGACCTGACCCATTTCCATCCCTACTAGAAACCTACTATAGCACCTTGAAAACATACTAAGTTTTACATCTATCAATATCCCCACACTTAAATCTTTGCTTGCCCCCAAGTAAAACTAAAACCACAAATAAGCAAAATAAACACATAAACACACAATTATGTAACAATACAACAATGGTTCAATGGCATCAAATCTCATGAAATTAACTTAGCCATAAACATAAAATCACTTAAAAAGTTACAATACAATAACTTATTACATTCAATTTCAAATGCTTTGATTTAAATATACATATAAACCAAAATATCAACAGCTATTCATACATCTATGGCACTTGTAAGCATGCACTCATTATTAGATAAAGAGGTAGGTCATCACTAAATACCTATTCATGAAATTTATTTTGAAATTTAATAAGAAGATTCATAGGTTATCTTTTATTAACAACATCATGTTTATTAAGCTTGGTTAGAGTGTCATTCTAGCATTTTGACGTGAAGACGAAAATTTTGTCATGAATACCCTCATAACTTAGCTATATCATAACTTATAACTAGCTATTGGCTTTATTCTTAACCTAATTTTTAACGTGTCAAAACAATAAGGAATTTGTTTAACACATTTATACCACACTTTGTTGTCCTTTTTTTCACATTTTACCTATATCACTTCTTCTTAGTCAATAACTCCCCTAAAAGGCTACTTATAATGTCTAACAATTTAAATAAATTTAATTATAAGTATATCCAAATAAGTGTCATAAATTGACATAATAAGTGTAATATTATAATAAATATGAGTATTCATCTAAAAAATGCCTAAAGTTCCTTTATAAAACATAAACTTTATAAGCTAAAGTTCCTTCATAAATTAAATAATAATGTTCATAGATAAGTTAATTCCTTTCAATTTTATGCCATTTTCATATTCATACAATGCATATATCTTGTAATAAAGTGTTTACACAATGCTAAACTAATAAAAAAAACTATCATAATGTAAATGCAAACTCACAAAAAAATGATAAACAAGTGTATATATGTCCTCATACTTGAACAACACATTATCTTTAATATGGAAAACAACATAGCTAAAAACAAAACACGTAAAAAATATTATAAAATAAAAGGAATAAAAACAAAGGAAAGAATATTTATACAGATTCTGGTGGTGATTGCATCGGAGAAGGAGCTTAGAGACATTTTATGCCATGAAAATCCATCAATCAACTCTCTACAAAAGAAATATAAAACATAAAAAGTATCAAAGCACTAAGCAATATGATATTGCAAAAAACCTAACTACTTTTTAAGGTCACTAGCTTGACCATTTTAGTGCCATTATTTTAACTAGTTCCTCTTTTGGATGTTAAGGTCCTATGCATCATCACATTAGGACTTATGCTTCTTATGTCCAAAATTTTCCATCTCGTGACTCTCAGTGTCTTTCTAATTGTCTCCACCATTCTCTTTTCTTATTCCTCTTTGGTTTTGAACTCTAGAATGTGTGGTTTCTCAATGGAGGGTATTAACAGCGCTTCCATTCTCATTAAGATCTCTTGTTCAATTTAATAACCATCTCCTCCTTTCCTATTTCTACTTTGCTCTTTACTTCCCAAACACTCAATTATTTTATATTGCACTACTCTTTCTCTTCTATGCATTTATCTACTATATCAATCTTTATATAGGAGTTACTTTCCTTCAGATTCGTCAATACTTTAATTAATTTTAAATTTAACTTTCTGCTCACTTATTATAAGAATAAGTTTCCTTTCATAAACACCTACTAAAGCTCTTCTTATATTCATAAATGGTCTACCAAAAATTAATGGATAGTTTCGATCTTCTTCAAAGTCTAGCACTATGAAATCCATAAGAATAATAAACTTGTCCACTTTTGCTAGCAAATCCTCCATTAAGCCAAATAGTTTCTTCATAGATTGATCTACCAAATGAATAAGCATAGATGTTGGCTTCGCATCTCCTACCCCTAATTTCCTGAAATTTGACAAAGGCATAAGAATAATACTTGTACCTAAGTCATGTAAACATTTGGCAAGCTGTAAATTAACAACTATAATATGTATAGTGAAACTACCTAGGTCTTTCAATTTTGAAGGCAAATGGCTGGTAATTATGAAACTGCAATTTTCAATCAAAGAGACCATTTGATTTTCCTCCCAAGTTCTCTTTTTTGATAGTATATCCTTGAGGAGCTTTATATAGTTAGGCATGTGTTCTAAAGCTTCCACAAAAGACAAATTGGTTTGTAATTTCTTTAGCTTTTCCACAAACTTTACAAATTATGCATATAATTTGTTCTTCTGCAGTCGTTTTGGAAATGGAATCCTTGGTGAATATGATGGAGGAGGAATATAAGAAGTTTCTTCTTTCTTCTTTTCAACCTTGTCCTTTTTCTCTTGATCTTCTACTTTATTGTATTCTTCTAAGTAGCTTTTAGCTATAACTATGATATCCTTCAATTACTCCGTTGGATTAGACTCTTTGTTGCTCAGGAGACTCCCCATTGTTTGTATAAATGATGTATTAGCTAATAGGCTTGAAACTCCAAATTGTGAATGCAAGATGCATGGTTCTTTATAATTTGATCGAACTTAGTATCCATCCTCTTTTGGTTCTCATCTTGACTCATGAACTTCAAATTCATCACATCCATCAGCTTATCCACCTTTGTTTATAATGAACTGAGCCTATTTTGCTAAAATCCTTGTGGGCCTTGTATTCTGATTTGATTTCTTGAATTATAAAAACAATAAAAATTCAAGTGGTTCTTCCACCTAAGATTATGAGTATTAGAGTAGGGATTATTACCTTATAGATCATACTATGCTTTAATAAAGTTGAGCTACTCTATGTTTTTGTTTCCCACTAAGAAGCAATCATCTGAGACATAAATTTCTTCTCCATATAGTTTATTTCCATGCTAAATTATCTTGATTAAGTTGGAAGATGTAGCTTTCAAGTTGTTTAATTGTTTGGCTAGGTTTGTTACTTCAACCTACAATGTTGCCACTAAATCCATAGCTAGCACTCCCTTTTGATCTCTAAAGGTTGGCTACTGTTTAGTTGTTTTCAGTGGCATCTATTGTTTTCCATCTCTTTTAACAAATCATATACTACCTCAATAGTTTTCCTTATTAAAGAGTCACCAGTTACTGCATTTATAGTGCCTCATGTGGGAGGATTAACTCCATTGTAGAATGTCTACAAAAGAAATCCTTTGGCAAGTTATGATATGGGAAACTCCTTTGCATTTCTTTGAATTGCTCTCATGCTTTATATAAAGACTCCCTCTCATTTTGCTGGAAATTTATGATTTCCTTTATAAATCTAGTGGTCTTTGTTAAGGAAAAGTATTTAGTCAAAAAGGCTTGCACCAACTACTCCTGTATTTTGACATTCTTTAGGTTAAAAGAGTTCAACTATGCCTTGGCTTAATCTTTAAGTGTAAAAGGAAAGAGCCTTATTTTGAATGCATCTTTCAACTACCGATTGTATCTGAATTTGTCATAAATCCTCAAGAAGTTGTATAAATAAGTATCAGGATCCTTATTGACCAATTAATAAAATTGGACATCAGTTTGTAGAATATTCAATCGTGTTGGTTTAATTTCAAACGTATTGGTCTACACTGATGGTCTTATTATCCCTTGTTGATTCACATTAAACCCGGACCTCAAGAAGTCTACATATCAATCCCGCAAGGACTGAATATAGTCACCTAAAAATTTAAATTACGTTTTCTATAAGGTAATAAAAGATTTAATTAACCAAAAACTAAAGTAAACAAATGAAAATTGACGACTGAACAAGGAATAGATAATAATGAAGTTAAAGTTATTCAACGATGGAAACTTAGGTATTATTCTATCCTTTTTTGTCTTCCCCTCACCTTATGAATTCAACTATGCTTGATCCTAGAAATCAAAAGGTTTTGATTACCCTTTCTCAAGATCTAATCAATTATTCCTAATTGAAATAGATAAAATTTGAGTTACAATCTCTCAATTTCTCAAAACTTCTTTTAACTACTCAATTAGTTTTGAAGCAATCCTAAGGATAATTAACTCATAATTAAAATCTCTCTTCAATGGCTCTTTAGTCTAATATTTGTAAGTTTATTAAGGCACTAACTCTCATTGCTTAAATTGATAAAAATATCTTGATTCAATCTCTAGAATCAAATCAAGTATGAGCATAACAAATATCACAAAGTAGTAATATATTGGATTCAATAAGGTAAAATTTATACAAAACAATTAAAGAATAAAACCATAATATATATTTAACAATCCAAAATCATGTTTAAAACATAACTATTCAAATTTGACATACAAGGCAGTGAAATAGATAAAGAGAAGAGAATGAAATCAGCTTGAAGCCTTGATTTGGAAAATTTGGAAGCTGAAGTTGATCTTAATTTTTCCAGTTTGATCTTGTTATTTATGATGTGCAACCATTTTGTTATGTTTTTCTTCCTTTTTGGTGTCTCTATTTATTAAAAAATCTACCTCCTCTTTCTATATCCTTCATAATTTCCTTTTATAGTAAAAAATAAGTTTTTTGGAATTTAAATGGCCATATAGGTGACCTTATATCTCAAAATCCCCTCTAAATCATAACTTCACATGGTTGTAAAGGCTTACATAGGCACAATGTTAACATATATGGGCGTGTATCTTTACATAGGCATAAACAACATCTTTAAAGCTTCACACCTTTAGAGTGACTTACATGGTCCCTATACATGACCATGTATCTCTTAAGTTACTTCAATTCTTCCATTTTATTTCTTGATTTCACGTAAATTCTTCTCCTTTTGCTCTATGAAGTTAATTATCATCTAAAAACATGCTTGAAGCAAAATAAATACCAAACAATCGTTGGAATATATAATTAAGATCAAAATCTTTCCTTAAACACTAACAAAAACGTAAATCTAAGTCTTAAACACATGATTATTAACTAAAAAAATACTAAAAACCTACTATAACACCTAGAAAACATACTAAGTTTTATGCCTATCATTCATACCTCACTTAACTAGCCATTAATTTAAATTTAATTGATGTTTTAATACTAATATGCATATTGCTTATGAGATGGAACCTTTAAATTTAAATTGTTTATCCAAAATGGGAATCATCACAAAAAATTTTGATGGTAGTTTTCATTTTGTTTTGCCTGGTCTAAATATGGTGTTTCCTAGGATATTCCAATATAACAGATGTTTAACTCGAAACGTCTAACTACTAACCCAAAAGAAAATATCCTTTCCTTTTCAACTCAACTGACAATTCTAGCCTGATTAGAAAGGATAGAGAGAAAATTGTATCGAATTGAGCATAATCTAATGACTTTCTTCTTAGACTAGGGATTTAGACCCCCTTTTCCACCTTTTCTATGGGTTTTTAATCTTTTTCACAACTCTAATTAAGAAAAAAAATGGGCAATCTCTTCTTCTCCCTTTTTTGACTTCCTACTTTTATACCTTAATTTAAACATCAAGGACAATGTTTTATATAGGTATGGGGATGGGATTTTTTTAATTTTTTAGTATTCTTTTAGTTTTTAGACTATTTGAACTTGTTCTTTTGAATTCCTATTTTCACCTAATGCTTTTGGAAATTGATGCAATAAGATTTGCCAAAAATGATTAATTAAGATGAAGGTTAAACACTTTGATAAATTGTAATTACCAAGGTATGCCTTAGACGAAGAAAGAATTGATTGATGAAGTATTGCACTAAATTTAGGTGAATTTGTTTGAAACCTATAAGCACTTGAGCTTTCAAAGATGGAAACATTTTTCTTTGTTGTGAGTTTCTCTATCATTTAGATACCTTAAAAACTTTTATCAAACCAATTTGTATTGTTATGATTACGTGAAACTTCAATACAATAAAGGCCTTCCTTATTTAAGCCACTTAACTTAAAAAGCCACCACTAAGAGTTGTCCCTAGTTTAAACCTTTGAGACATTTTAAAATTCTCTTTCTTTATATTTTGAACCCACTTCATAAATTAGCCTATCATATAACCTATCTCCTAATTGTACATCTTAATAAGGAATTTTTAAGTTATTTATGGTACGAGAGTAATTTTGTTGTAAAATTGTTTTCTAAGCTACTCATTTTGTATTTAGTTTAATTCTATATAATGGTTGCTCATTGATGATTTTTTTGACTTCGTTATTGGTAAAATATAATTGCAATTATTTTTGTCTTGATTTTTTAGAGTACTTAGACACATTCCATTCTTAGCCCTGCACTTTGTTTGAATACTGTATTAATATATTTGGTTTTAGCCTATAATTCTCCCTTTCTAACCTTTAGCCTAAGCCCCATTACAACCAATTAATAAAATTCCTTTTGATTCATCCTTCATGTGTTTATGGCGAGCCAAATTAGTTGTATATACAAGTTTATAGTATTGTATTCCTTACGAGAAGAGTTCAAGATTAAACACTTAAGCCAAAACACTTGTATGAAAGAGTGAACATAGTAAGAAAAATTCAAATAGGCTTTATGTATGCATTTGATTAAAATTGTCTTTTAATTATATCTATTCATACTTTATCGTGAAAATCAACTCTAATGTGTGTTGACACTTAATTCTTTTTTGGCCTATGTCTTAAAGAGTGTCATAGTTTAATATCATAAGAAGTGCTTTGGTAAAAACTATTTAGCTATCTTGTTTTGTTAGTTTTTCATTTCATTAAGGAAAAGAAAGGATTAGGTGTGGTGGAATTTAAAGTGTCATAACTTTGCTTGACTTTTACCATTAAAAATCTTCCATACTCTTATCATAATATGTTCGAACTTAGTATTTGTTTATTTTTGCAAGATATGGGTTGAAGCTATTTGACAGGGAAAATGATTAATCTTTAATTTAAATTCAAAAATTTAAGTGAGGAGGAATCTTAACAACGATCAAAGGTGAATCAAAGAGATTGGGTGAATAAGAGAGAACGGGATAACAAAACATTTTATTTTGTAGATTTGGATTAGATTATCAAAATTTAGAAAAATAGCCTAGTGTGATCTGAGGCTTGGGCACGCTTAGTAAGAATTACAATTTCCAAACATTGAATCTGTAAGAGAAAAATGTATTTGAAGTTATTATAATACTTATCCTAGCTAAAGCTTAGTGCAAATCCAAATAATCATAATAACAAGATTTTCACATAGAATTAAGCAGCTATAAATAGAGCCAAGGTGAGAAGGAGAAGATCTATCCTTCAGCTACATTTTCTAGCTTCTTAAACTCCTTTTTTTCCTCATTTATTGATTAGATATTAGAGTAGTCTTTATTTAGATGTTAGTAGTGAGTGTGGCCATTGTTGGATAAGTCTTTTATTTTAAGTTAAAGGACATGAAATCTGATAAATGCATATTTGATCACATTTATACCCCATATTTGATATATTTTTGTTTAATATTTTATTTGCTCAAAGTGAATTCATAAGTGATAATTGCCTTCATGGACCAAAATGAGAGGAATTCGAGTGAAATCGTGACACAAAATGAAGATTTGAAGCAATTAGGAGATATATGGCCATGTATATGGTCATGTAAGTCTCTCAAAATGTGTAAAGTCATGATTTTAAATGTTTTCAAAGATACATGGTTTGATACATAACTGTCTGTCAGACCGTGTAAGTCACCAAAACCCTAGAATTTGTTATAAAAAGATAGACAAAAAAGGGTCAAACTTTTGGAGACAATTCCAAACGTGGAGAATATCCATAACAGACGATATTGATCTAAAGAAGTGGAAAACACAAAGAAATCATCAAAAAATCCAATATATTACATCGTCAACCTCAAACTTGCAAGAACATCGATAGTAGAGAAAGGGAGATTTAGAATTATGAACTCTTTGTTTTCTGTTCGTTTTTCTTTCTGTATACGTTTGATTTCGTTTTCTATCATATATAACTAAACATCTTTAGGATCTATGTAAGATGAACCCAATTTTTTTTGCTATAACTTGTTTTGATTCTTTTATTTAATGCTATTTTTTGATTGAAATATTATGATTCAATTACATGTCAATATGTTCTAATAGATCCAAGAATATTAGTGCATAATTTGAGTTCACAGCATAAAGATTGAGAAATCCTATGTATGAATAGATCTACTATAATTGAAAGGAGTTGATTGCAAACCTAGAGATAGGTTGACATAAATCCTCTAGATTAGGGTCCAACCTAAGGAATTCACAAATTGGTAAAGCAATCTCAGTACTTTTAACCTGAATAATATCGGTTGATAATTCTAAGATTAGTTGTTAGTAGTCTCAAGTGAGTTATTAGCATATGATTGAAATTTCCACAGTCCAATATTCAATAAAAAAATTGCATTATAAAAGGTCAATTATTTAAGGGTTTTAAGGGGATTCATAACCTAGACACTAAGGGGGCGGTTGGTTCGCATGGGGGAATGGGAATAGGAATTGGAATGAATATAGTAAGGAATGGGAATGGATATTATCATTATAATTCTGATGGTTGGTTAAAAGGAAGGAATGATTACCATTACTATTGATA
>JAOTAY010061287.1:0-18400 GCA_025629805.1 Erythroxylum baracoense | reverse complement strand
TGTTTTGAGTATATGATTTGTTGATAATTGATAAGTTGTTGTTGAGATGATTTTTGAGATAGAAAAG
The DNA here is from genome assembly GCA_025629805.1 of Erythroxylum baracoense. Taxonomy (NCBI): domain Eukaryota; kingdom Viridiplantae; phylum Streptophyta; class Magnoliopsida; order Malpighiales; family Erythroxylaceae; genus Erythroxylum; species Erythroxylum baracoense. The sequence continues at coordinate 18,333 of JAOTAY010061287.1, read as the reverse complement.
TCATTATGATAAATGTGTATATGATGTGTTTTGTTGTTGGTGTATATGATCAAGCATGGATTTTGAATTGTGTATAGATGATATTGAACTATAATTAAGGGTATTATTGAAGAAGAAATGATGTGGATATAAGTTAGAAGTGATAGACTAGGCAAAAGAAATGAATTAGGAAGAGATTGATGAGGAAGTGTGCTGGAAATGTGTTAAATGTAGTGTTTCTACTAAACATGCATACAAACTACTTGTTTTATACTAAAAATCGCAAGTATATGAATCGTTACTTGTAGTAAAAAGCAGATATCCTCCCACAAAGATTATGCTTAGGCACCACTTAATTCAGGTTGTGCTTTATTTAAGACTCAAATTTGAATATTAAATTGAAAAGTAAACTAAATCAAAACAAACTAGCAACAATCCAATAATATATCAATGGAAATTCTTCAAGATAATTAATCAAGTTATTGGAGAGGGGATTTTACCTATCATTAATGCTAGTCTAGCTTTTTAAGTGTTTATAGGGTGTCGGTTCTAGACTCTCATCCCTATGCACTTCAGCAACTCTCTCAACTTCCTTTTCACTTTCCTTTTCAACCTCCTTCACACAATCATCCACAACATCAATCTTCATATAAGCACTTCCATCCACCAGTTTCCACGATCGTGGCCTGCATTGGGTAGATACGAAAATAGTTGAAAACGTTAAATTTTGAGGGACTTTTTAGACCGTCTCGACCTCAAATCAACCTTAGGGCTTCTAAGGTATAACTAGAATATTAAAGAATAGAAGAGTACTCTTTTTTGGATCAACCAATTTTGAAACGCTAGAGAGCTTATCGAGAGATCTAAGGAAGGAGACGAAGGAAGAGAGACACGAAGAAGAAGCATGACACGAAGTATTTCCCAGAATAGGTGGTTTCTTGCCGTCACTACCTCCACTAATCCATTCCAATAGTATTTTCTAATTTTATTTCAATTTTATTGATGTATAGAATTAGGATAGTTTTTGAGAATAGGCGTTGTCATTACTTGTCTTGCATTCCCCTCCCTTAAGTCTGGATAAGTGGTCTGTAACCACATTTTCTGCTCCCTTTTTGTCTCTCACTTCTAAATCAAATTCTTGCATAAGTAATACCCATCGAATGAGCCTAGGCTTTGCATCTTTCTTTTTGAAAAGGTATTTTAGGGCCTCGTGGTCGGTGAATACAATTACCTTTGAGCCTAAAAGATATTGTCTAAACTTATCACACGCATACACTACTGCAAGTAGTTCCTTTTCTATAGTGTTATAGTTCATCTGGGGTCCTGTAAGAGTCTTACTAGCATAGTAAATCGCATGCAACTTCTTATCTTTCCTTTGGCCCAAAATGCAACCTATGGCTTAGTCACTTGCATCATACATAACTTCGAACAAAAGTGTCCAATCTAGTGGTGATAAAATTGGTGCTGATATTAATGCCTCCTTTAAGGTATTGAATGCAGATATACACTTATCAGTAAACACAAAAGGCAGAGCCACATTACAACCCGAAACAAAGCCCTTTTGATCTATCCTAATATGTAATCATTGTGGGAAAGAATTGGTGTATTAGTAAGCCTATGATAGTGTGCTTTCCTATAGGAAGTTTAAGTGAAACATTAACCATCAAACACTTGAGAGACATGAGTGAAATCTATAAGGAAGCTTCATTGTGAATTTATATTTATCTTTGAATGATAGTTTCACGAGTTGAGTTTGCTTATATGCACCAATGAAACTTCGTCATGATGTGTGTAGTAGCTTGACACTTAAGTTGGCCAAAGTTTGAGGGATTGTATGCTTTAATCTTTGTGAAAATGAAGTGATAGAATTGTATTGGTTGTATTTGAACTTTGCTTTAGGATAAGCATGGTTGATGACCTTTCCACCTGGTTCATTGACTATATGAGAGGAGGTGTACAACAAATTTATGGGAAAGTTCTATTCCCATTAAAAGAATTTTGAGTTGCAGGCGAAGATAGCAACCTTCAATCAAATAGAGGGAGAGCCATTCGATGAGGTGTGGGAACGCTTCAAACCCTTGCTCATTCAGTACCTACACCATCATTTTCCACTCCATATGTAGAACTAGTTCTTTTATGATGGACTGACACAACAATGTCAGTACACGATGGACAATGTAGCAGGAGGAGATGTGGGAGAGAAGACTATCAAAGAAACATATGAGATCTTCGAAATGTTGGGGGCCAATTCTCAATAAAAGAGCGTGAGGGGAAGAAAAGCTGGAGTTCATGAAGTGAGCTCAAATCAAGAATTAGCTATGCAGTTAGCTGAGTTAACAAGGCATATAAAGATGTTAACTACAAGACTCCCCCAAAATGTGCCAAATCAAGAGGTATATAGTATATGTGGAATTTATGGTCATGGAGTTAATGTTTGTTCATATTCTTGTAAGCCTTTTGCAGATGGGGAAGAATAAGTGAACTTACTCAATGATTTTCAAATAAAGAAGTGACATGATCTGTACTCAAACACCTACAACCCTTGGTTAGAGAAACCACCATAATTTTTTATAGAAGACCAACAATCCACCAGCACAGCCCCAACCATATTACCAAAATTTTCAGAGGCCAAATTATTACCAAAGGCAATCCTCACTTCAAAACCCACCAAGCAAGCCTTCTTTGGAGGAAAGTCTTAATGCATTTGTTCAGGTCACAACTCAAAATTAAGAGACGAACAATAAAAGATTTGATTCTTTAAAGGCATCAGTTAAGAGGATTGAGATCCAAGTAGGGCAACTCGCTGCTATGCAAAGTTTCTCAAGGACATATTGACACACAAACACACTTGGGAGGACAATCAGATGGTGACTTTGACAGAGAATTGTAGTTCAATCATCACAGGCACAATGCCTTAAAAAATACAATATCCATATAGTTTACTATTCTATGTGTTGTTAGTGATTTTGAATTTTCTAAATTCCTATATAATTTAGGCGCAAGTATTAACTTGATGCCTTTGTCTATTTCCAAGAAATTAGGCCTAGGAGATTTTAAGATAACATCTATACTTATCCAACTTGCTGATCAATCCATCAAGAGGCCATTTGGGGTAGTAGAAGACATTCTAGTAAAAGTGGATAAATTTATAATTCCTGTTGATTTTGTTGTGTTAGATTTTGAAGAAGATAGGAATCATCCATTGATTTTGGGTAGGTCCTTTTTAAATACTAGTAGGGCATTAGTTGATGTGCATGAAGGAAAACTAGTTTTGAGAATTAGTGATGAGCAGGTTGAATTCAAGGCAGCCAAGTGAGAACACAAGGACCTCCCAGATTTCATCAAGATCGTCTGGGATATTTGGTAAACAAAATGGACAAGTTAATGGATGTATTGGGTTCAAAGTTCCTAAGGTAAGAGGAAGGTCAAAGAAGACTAGAAGAGAGTCAGAAAAGAATGGAGTCAAAGTTTGACCAGATTGTGAAGAACCACGCTTCATCCATCTACAACTTGGAGGTACAAGTAGGTCAACTTGCCAATTCTTTATCTTCTAGGAATGCAGGAAGCTTACTGAGCAACACTGAGGCTAGTCCAAAGGAACAACTTAAGGTGATCACACTGAGGAGTGGCAAGTAATTGGAGGAGCCAAGTGTGCAAAAAGATAGCCAACAAAAGGAAAAGGCAGAAGACAAAGAAGAAGAGAAGCCATATGTACCACAATGACCCTACAAGCCTCAGATTCCATATCCGTAAAGGGTGAGAGAATAACAAATCGACACTCAATTCTCCAAATTTTTGGACAACTTGAAGAAACTTTAGATTAATTTAACTTTGGTGGAAGCATTAGAGTGCATGCCCAAGTATGCGAAGTTTCTCAAGGACATATTGACATACAAATGTAATTGGGAGAACAATCAGATGGTGACATTGACAGAGAATTGTAGTTCGATCATCACAAGTAAAATGCCTTCAAAACTACAAAATCCAGGGATTTTTACTATTCTATGTGTTGTTGTTGATTTTGAATTTTCTAAATGCTTCTGTGATTTAGGTGCAAGTATTAACTTGATGCCTTTGTTTATTTTCAGGTAATTGGGGCAAGGAGATGTTAAGCCAACATCCATGCTTATCCAACTTGTTGATCAATCCATCAAGAGGCCATTTAGGGTAGTAGAAGATGTTCTGGTAGAACTGGATAAATTTATAATTCCTGTTGATTTTGTTGTGTTGGATTTTGAAGAAGATAGGAATTATCTATTGATTTTGGGTAGGCTCTTTGTGAATACTAGTAAGGCATTAGTTGATGTGCATGAAGGAAAACTAGTTTTGAGAATTGATGATGAGCAGGTTGAATTCAATATGACTAAATCTTTAAAGAAACCGGTAGATGGAAGTGCTTGTATGAAGATTGATGTTATGGATGATTGTGTGAAGGAGGCTGCCCATATATCTCTATGTATATGTATATTACTTACAAAAGAATCTTGGTACCATATGACTAGATATATAATGCTCATTAAAATCAAACTCTTTTATTTTATTAATAATAAATATTTACATTACAAAACTGTAACTGAAGAAGATTAAGGTACATGTAAATACACTTGCTTTCTAGGGCGCTATATTTACATAACTCCAACATACCGCCTAACAAAGAAATAACATACAAAATAGGTAATATTACTCTATGCTCCATCATTTGTTATCTCTAAGCACTTCTCTTTATGAAAGTTATGACTGATGTTATTAGTTGATGTTGGAAAGTTAGCTCACATAGAACGAATTATATGGACAGTATTCCTAGCTCCTGTATTTCTCCAGAAGAACTACATATGTGTTATGCCCAAATCACCAATAATAGACACATAGGATAAATGCATTCATATTTCTCCATTTTTATATAAGAAACACCCAAGGGAAAAAGAATATAAAATAAAAATACACATCGACAAAACAAATATCCCTCTTAAAATAACAACAATCAATCTCTAATGTTATACATTTGGAAACATTTTTCATGAAGAATACAATTGTCTTACTTTTAATTTCTCACTCATACTCTTTACTGCCCAATAGAGAAACAAGCTAAGAACAATTTTCCATAGATGCATAACACACAAAACAGGTGATACAACTCTATGCTCCATCATTGGTTATCTCTAAGCACTTCTCTTCAGGAAAGTTGTGACTCAAGTTGCTAGTTGATGTATCCTGCATTTCTTGACAAGAACTGCATAATGTTGATTTCCTTCTTCTTCTCCGACTTGCAAATTCCTTTGTTGCCTTCAATGAATGACCACAATCATCACCATCTGATGATGACCTACAAAAAGAAACAACAAAAGAGTTAAAAACCTTTATAAAGGACATTCTCTTCTGTTGTTTCAATTTGCAAAATCAGACATTACTCTACTATTCATGTAACTTATTACCCACTTTTTTTAAAAGATAACTGATGTTTTAACCAATTTCTAAACAATTTTACTTAGCAATTAAACCCCATCGTAATAATTCAAACACTATATTTGTATACAAGCCGCATCAATGAAAGAAACAAAACTACTGGAACACAGACACCATACCACCACCATCCTCTGTCATGTCTCCAACCACAATCTGACTCAAAGGTCTCAGATTCCCCAACGTGTCGTCATCCAAAATTTTAAAGCTATTGTGTAGCACTAACCTGTGTCAACAAAAATGGAGAATAGATCTTCGATCTTAAAACCTTGATTTTTATAGAATTCTGAAGATCATCTAAAAGAGGAACACCCACATGCAGCAGTTGTGATAAATCGTCGCCAAAGATCACCATCACCACCGGAGCTCCGCTCCTTCTTAACCTGCTGCCTCTGTTTTGGGACAAGCTTATCAATCGCTGAAAAAACTACTGGAACATAGACACCATATCACCACCATCCTCTGTCATGTCTCGAACCACATTCTCACTCAAAAGTCCCAGATTCTCCAACGTGTCATCATCCAAAATTTCGATGATTTTACCCAACACTAACTTACATAAACAAAATTGGAGAACAGATATTTAATCTTAAAACCTTGATTTTACAGAAATTTGAAGATCATCTAAAAGAGAAACACCCACTTGCAACAGTTGTGGTAAATCGTCACTGATGATCACCATCACCACCTGAGCTCCTCCCCTTCTCGAATCACACTTTTTCGAACTCCTTCCTCGTGTTCTCCCTGAACACGTGTCTCCATAACACGCCTCTTGAGTTAGGTCAGACGAAGAAGCGAGTAGGTTGTAGTATGTCTCGGTACAAACTAAACAACTCTTCCTCTTCATCGTCAATTGATTTCTCTTTCTTCGCGACGTATTTGTCATCGGGCCCTCGTGCAAAAAGTGATGATTGGCGATCGTACGATGTGAGTTTTTGCTATAACCATGACATATGATGGTAGAGGTGATGATCTGGGTTTGAGAGGGAGAGAGACAGATCTGTCACATACGATGGTAGGAGCGACGATGATGTCAAAGGTGGTGTTGCGACAGATGCTAGGTTTAAGAGAGGGAGATCATTACTGTCTTTCTGGGCTATTTATTAAGAATGATAGAGAAAATATCCCCTGGAAGGCTAGAACTTTGAGAGAGGGAAGGAAAGAAAGGGCTTTGTGAGGGCATCAAAGGTAGAAATTTCGAGAGTTTTGGTATTTTATCTTTAATATATGTCTCAATTAAATGAAACTTTGTATCTCAACTAAATGAAGCTCTGACATGATTAAGACAATTTAATGGGAAGAGTATTGGAGAGTGAAGCTCGTGGTCTCTCAATGAAATGAAACTCTGACATGATTGAGACCATTTAATGGGAAGAGTTATTAATTAGTGACAGCAAGAGAGATTGGAGAGTGAAGCAAGAAGAGGAGGAGGACAACCGTTGGATGAATTGGACAGTTAGATTATAATTCTTCGTCATCATCCCATTCACGCTATAGTATATAGTAGTTAACTAGCAGGTTTGCACAGTGAAAAGTTGGGCATATAATTCCCTGTCGTTTTTGGGAATAAAGGAGTATTTACATATAAATTTTGTTATGAATTGTTAAGATGTATAAGTGAATATTGTTAAAGTTAGAATTTGGAGTGAAATTTTGGAAATTTACGAAAGAGGACAAAATTTTGTGATAGGAAAGAAGAAAAGATATAACAAGTGAATATTTAAATTGAATTAATAAAAGTGGAAAGAAAAAATTAACAATTCAAATAGATAAAGTAAAATTTGTTATAATATTTTAGTAAAGAATAATATCGATTTAAAGTAAATCAATGAAAATTTAGAAAGAAAATTTTGACCAAGGTAGAAAAATAAGTTCGTGAATTGAATAGAAATTACCGACTGAGCGCCATTCATATTTCATTTTCACATTCTTTTTGGTATGCCAAAAATGGTCATTCTTATCAGAGCAGTTATCATATCTACCAAGAGAAGCTCTTGGTTAGCTTTTACCTCTCGCTACTTTTTGTCCTATATATAAGTGTTCTCTTCTTATTTTGATGGCTTTTTTAACAATCTCCTTTGTTTTATAGTAGCCCGTTTCATGATGAATCGGTTGTGACATTGAACATCTAATGTATAGACTAAGGAAAGGCAGAAACTCAAGCAGCTCTTCGAGGAAGCCTATGAGCGTTGTCGTACTGCTCATATAGAGGGGGTTTCATTCACTATTGAAGACTTCAATACTACTTTTGACAATTCTGAGTTCAATTATGAGGTTGGAACCAAGGTTAGTTGCAAGTTTCCGTCTTTTTCTTTGAATTTGTTTTGGAGCTGTAGTGTGGAAAATTTGCATCAATTGTAATCGTGGGCATCAACAAAGTTTGAATGTTTCTTATTCACTTCCTTTTAATAATTGAGAGTGAGAAGTGGGTATCTACGTTGAATTTCTCAAGTTAAATGGGCATAAGGAGCTTTTGCTAATAATCTTTCTTGTGAAATTCATCGAAAAAACAGGAAAATAACTGCTTCGATTGTTCACATGAAAAAGCATCTTGATGCTTTTTAGGGATAATTGTCTTCGTACAGAAGTGATCAGGTAAAAGGTACAGTTTTTATGACTGATGCCAATGGAGCTTATGTTGACATTCCTGCAAAATCTTCTGCATACTTGCCTGTTTAAGAGGCAGCATTCACAGAATCAAACACGTGGAAGAAGCGGGTATAGTTCTTAGCGTGAAAGAAGAGTTTGTGATTGTTGGGGAAAATGAAGCTGATGATAGTTTAATCTTGAGTTTAAGGCTGATCAGTATGACCTTGCCTAGGAGAGATGCAGGCAGCTTCAAGTTGAGGATGTCACAGTGAAGGGAAAGGTGAGTACTTTCGACACTTTGTACTTAGTTGCACGGTTTCTCATTCTTGTAACTCCTAATTATATACTACAATTTATACAACTGTGCAATTTTTTATTTTTGACGAGTAATTATGCAAGTTATTGCTTTGAAGCATACAAGTTCTCTTTTATTGCTTGTAATGTTTTAAATGGAAATATATGTAGGTTATAAGTGCAAATAAAGGAGGAGTGGTTGCTCAAGTAGAGGGCCTGCGAGGATTTGTTCCTTTCTGGTTTTTTAGTTTCAAATGAAAACGATGGAGAGGAAGGGGACTAATTGGTGATCTTTTTGTCTCATTCAAGGTGATGTGTATATGTTTGTTTCTTACATCATGAAAGGACAGACTTTGGACACAAACATTGAACATTTTGTCAATTTCGAGAAATAAAACTCATCTTAGAGTATATATATCGATTATCTTATCGTTACCTGCCCTGGTTAACTCTTACATATTGATTAAATAATATTCTAACAACACAGCTTATGTTTAGAAAACAACTGGAGAAGAACTTCTTGGCAAGGAGCTTCCTCTCAAGTTTGTTGATGTTAACGAGGAACAGGCCAGGCTAGTCATCAGTAACTATAAGGCTATGGCAGATAGCCAAGCACAACTAGGTATTGGCTCAGTTGTGATTAGAACCTTTCTGAGCCTGAAACAATATGGTGCCTTTATCGATATTGGTGGTATCAACGAACTTCTTCATGTCAGTTAAATAAGTCATGATCGTGTCTTTAATATTGCAACGGTTCTTCAACATGGTGATACACTTAAGGTGAGTTCAATATTAGCCAATAATTTTGGCCTCTACCTCCAGAGAGAAGCATCTTCTGCACTTTATATATCATACAACATTTAACCATTTCATTATATAGGTCATGATATTGAGTCATGATCGTGAGAGGGGTGGAGTAAGTCTTTTAACCAAAAAGTTAGAACCAACTCCCAGTGACATGGATCAGAATCCAAAGATTGTTTTTGAAAAGGTGATGTCCAAAGTTTGAGATTAAATTTATAGGTTATTGGCACATGCAACGGTGAACAATAGTTTTGGTTTCTTGCTAAGATTATGTTTTTTATGTTTAAAGTACACTTATGTCTGTATTTCTTTTATGTTGTATGACATATTCCCATCTTCTTCTTACTTTAATAGGCCGAAAAGATGGCTCAGACATTCAGACAAAGAATTGCTCAAGTTAAAGCTATAGCTTGAGCAGACATGCTGAGATTCCAGCCCAAGGTACTTTCCAATTAAAACTGTGTTAGATTGACTAGTGATCTAAATACTCGTCTCTGAGAAAAATTTGCTATATTGGATTATTTTCCTCCATCGGAATCGAATTGTGATTATTTGACCTTAATATGACGTAATCAGACAAAACAGGCTGAGAGAGTTGACAAGAGGAACTATTCCATATTAATATTATAGTTGATTAAAATTACAATTACTTTCAGTTAACGAGTTAATCATTTGATACAGAGTGGACTAACTCTCAGCTCTGATGTGATCTTGGGGCCACTCTCATCAGACATGTCAAAAGAGGGTTTAGACTTAAAGAGGCATTTCTGCTGTGGAAGAATATAGATCAGTCGCGGAAGGGGAGCGATTCAAGTTTTTCTTTTCTTAATCTAGTGATTCTGTTTTTACAAGTATATAACTTGCAATGACAAGCCACTTGGTTACTGTCCAAATTTGTTTGTATTCTTCTGCAGAAGCTCTAGTGAGAGCCTTGAAAAGATGAAAACAAAAGGCATAAACTTAAAAAGGGATCCTATCTTAGCTCATATTATGGCCACAAGAGAGAAAAGGAGATGGTACTTGTACAACTTGATCTCTATCTATAGTCGTGAATGGAGGTGCCTGTAGAATATGAAAAAGCAAAATAGAAATGCAATAGTTACCAAATCTCTCTTATCGATCCTAATGAAATAAATACTAAAGCAGAGAACATTTAGACGCCTCTGAATGATTGCAAAGTAATAAAATATAAGAAGCATATGCAATTCACTGCCCTTATTTCCTAAGTAATAAAATATAAAAAGCGTATGCTATTCACTGTTCATATTTCCCATCTCACAAACTATTTCATTCTTTACATAATAAAATTAAAGGAGGAAGAGCATCTCATAAGCAATGCGGGTTAGTAAAGACTTCATCTCCCCACCTCTTACTTTACAAACATGAAGAAATATAAACAGAAACGAGACAAGTAGACAGGAATTGGATAGAATTTGGTGTGTTAAATTTTGGTTCAGCTCAAGAAATCGAATGGGTCAGTTTAAGATTGCTCTTGCTTAAAGCACATCATCTAATTACGATTGACACAAACAAAATCCCTCTCAAAATAAACACCATTGAAGAGCCAAACACCCAAAATAGTATTTATTGTTGTACACTGAAAAGCAAAATCAGAGTATTTATAGTACTTGTCATCTATATTTCTACATGACACCGAATTTCCTCTATCTATCCCATTTCAAACTAAAAGTTGATAACCAATGTAACAATACAACCAACCTCTCAGAAAATAGAATTTATCAGGGAAGAGGAAACTCAATTCAAAATTTTCTTTTGATTTTCCATTGAAAAGCCTTTGAGAACTTCCCAGAAGATCTCAATAACATAATGCTCCTGTTAACAAATGGTAAATACAACTCAAACAAATGTTTCATCCAATATCAAGGGAGCCCAAACAATAGCCAAATTTGGCAGCAAGATCTAGACTCTAATAAATTTCCAGAAGAACATCATACAAAGATTCCTTTTTAATTAAAATGGATGCCGCTGGGAATGTTGAATTGGGAGAAAGTAGATCCGTGGATGTTCCAAATCAGTTTCTTAGTAGAAAGATAGAAAATGCCAAGAGAGAAGAAATGATCAGAAAGAACAAAATATGGAGAAAAAATGACAATTTTGCAATCACAAAAAACTCATCTCTTAAGACATTGTAGTAATAACAAGAAAACCTGGAGGCTTGAGGTGGTAACCTGTTAGATTTACCTACATACATTCTAAGAAGTTTGTGTTTCAAAATCTAGGATTTTCTTCGTCCACCTTTAGTTTCTAGTAATTTCTAAAACCGGTGCATCATCTACATTTGAAGCCACCACTGGAAGTCAATGATTCACAGCTCTTGCACTGAAATATCTTTTCAGAACAATGTCAAAAAAAATAAAAAGAAATAAACTTACACTATGTTAACCACCAACATAGTTGGTAAGTGCACGATGATCATCAATATCTAAGCGGTCAACTGAACTTAGGATTAGGAGCTGTCAATATAAAAATATAGGTCAAATGGGGTTCTCATTTCTTGAAGGTGTTTCAACAGCTTATACAGAAAGATTGGATTGATATGTTTAACAAGCATGAACTTCAGGTATGTTCACCCAATTTTTAACTATAACTCGATCTGTGAATGAAATGGTTATTTTCTTCTTTCAAAACATATAAAAAGGCATGTTGGACAGTAATTAGATTTTAGATTAGAAATCACATTCATGTACAATGACCAATGGAATTCCATCAATCAGTGACCAATGGAATTCCATCGATCAGTGACATTAAGCAACAGGGTTCGGCTTATAGGCAGAGATTTTGGCAGCAGGTTTTACCGAATTGTTATGTACCATAGGATTTGCCCATAAGAGCTGCCACAAGGCCTACAGAGAATAACAATGCACAGATGTCTATTATCATCACTTAACAGGTTCTAAAATCTAGCCACTAAGAGTAATAATCCACACCTTACACATCCTTTTTCAAACATATTCAATTGCAAATGGTCAACAAGAACTCACCCCTCTCAGTATGATAATTAGGGAGCGGATATCCTTCAGTAATACTAGCTTCTCTTGCTCATAGAACTCCTCATTATGAAGAATTGTAAGCTTATGCATGTTTGATCATCAGGAGTTAGATAGAAACGTCAACTTCCAGTGGAAGAAAGAAAAATTAGGCATTTGCAGGAAACATGTCCAGTTGGATAGATTCTTCTAAAAACATTGAGTTGTTCAATGTCACAACTGATTCATCATGAAATGGGTTGTTACAAAACAAAGGAGATTCTAAAAAAAGCCATCAAAATAAGAAGAGAACACTTACTTATATACAGGACAGAAAACAGCGAGAGGTAAAAGCCAACTAGGAGCTTCTCTTGGTAAATATGATAATTGCTCTGATAAGAATGACCATTTTGTGCACACTATAAAGAATGTTGGGAAGGTGAACGGAAGACAGAAAAAGTGATTTAGCATTAATAAAAGGTTTTTCATTCCTTCTCATTTGCAATGGCAATGTTTACGCACTAAAGACACATCTAATCCATATAAGTGCAAAAGAAAGACGCAAACAATACAAAAAATAGGTGGCAATGCAGTGACATCACAACCTCACAAGGCATACGAATTCTCCAAACAAAAGGGAAAAGAGGGAAGGAGTCATTTTGATCACACCCATAAAGCAAAACGAAAGAAGATTTAAATATAAAGTACCACAATCTTCAACAATATGCAGAAGCAACTGACTAGTCATTGTGAGGGCCGCAAAATCATCACAATTTTTAACATAATAAAAAAAATGAAAGCTGGCATAGGAACTTATAATCTGGACCAAAACAACGCCTGCAAATTGCAAAAGCGAATAGAAAGTTGTACAAATCCCTCGACATTAAGAGAATCATCAAATAGATTTTGTACAAACAGTAAAAGGGGTTATCACTAAACACCCACCTGTCTCACAAAAACTACTAACCTCTCAACATCATCTCTCTGTAGCTCTCTGCTCTCGATCGCAACTAGAGGAAGGTGAAAGAAGAAAATGGTTAAGGTTGCGACAAACAGTGAAAACTTGGATCTTGACCATGAAAGGAAACTAAATATGAACAGTGAAAACACACAAAAGACCCCACCACAACTTCATTTTTCTCGTTCCATTTGGAATGATCTTTCAAGTGATGTTGTATTTCTTTCTTGCCCATTTCGAGAAACCAGAAGCAATATCAAAGGAAAGAAGCTGGTGGTGGAGAAGGAGAGGAAGCCGGAGAAGAGAGCAAAAATTATCGCTCTCTCTGAAACCTTTGAGAGTCTCGGTGCTTTATTCACGACGGGAATAAATTAAGACCGTTCGATAAATTAGGGCTGTTAGATTTAGGACATGTTAGCAGATGACGATGTCATTCGCCCTTTGTATATAATACTTAGTAAACACAAAACTCTATTATCCTGCCAGTTCGAATAAAGCCCTGAAATCAATCGATTGATTGAAAAACGATTACGGAAAATATGTTGTCTTTGATACTGACAAAATCAAGCGACCCATCCTCACTTTTCTCCCCAAACCCTTGTGTAGGTACAAGCCTTATTGCTCTCCTGTTCTCTTTTCTGCTTGTTGACAAAGATTCCTCCAGACGCCCAAATTCTCGAACATCATGCCAAAAGCACAGTATTTTGGCTTCTACCTTCTCTTCTTTTTTGCTTAATACCATAAGAAACCAGTCTGGACCTCATTTCTGTCTGTCGAAGAGCCGCTATAATTCGTATTTGAATTGGAGAGGCAAGGTTTTGGTTTCTGGTTTCGGTGTTCTGAAGAGACAGTTTGGTGGGTGTCATTCAGCGTTGCTTCCAAGATTCTTACTTTCGTGTTCCTCAAATCAAGGTTTAGAGAATTTGAGACGCTTTTGCTCCTTCAGTGCACGGGCAGCAGCAGAATTGTCGACCTCAGATGGGCTAACCGTTGATGGAATTGTCGCTAGTAAATGGGCAATTGTTGATGAGAGCGAGAGCGATTGGAAGAGTCATGCTGCCGCAATTGCTCAGTCCATCCAAATAGTTAAAAAGCGTTTGCAGGTATTGTCTACAGTCTATGCCACATTTTACGTTGTTTTCTGGAGCTGCTCTTTTAGTTTAAAATTAGTGTCTACGTTGATATTTTGTGTTGAAACTCTACATGTGGTAATACGCTAATGAAGTATCATTTTAGTGTCTAGAAATACATCAGCCTTAAAGTCAGTTCATTCTGAACTTGTTATGCATTTTATGGTACAATAGGCGAGGAAGTCTTTTCTTTCTGAGTGTGATAATGGCGAGGAAGTCTTTTGTTTCTTAGTGTGATAAACCTTCGATTATGCACTTAAAAGTGATATTTTATTTTGTTATCTTTGGTAGCAGTGGAGGAAATTGATAGTTAGGTTGGAGCTGTTGTCTTCAGAGTTAAATAAGCCAGACCTATGGGATGACCCTGAACATGCTGGGAGGATAAGCCGTGAGCATGGTTCCCTAATGGGTAAAATGAAAGAGGTGAATGCATTTGAGCAAGAATTGCTTGAGCATATTGACATGATAAAGTTGGCCCGTGAAGAGGATGACATTGATATGGAATCGGTGGGCTCTTTGTTCTTGTAATAGGCGCGTTTTCATTCTATTTCAATTTAGTGCCTTGTGTCAAGTGTTTTATGGCAGCAAGGCGCACAGTATAGGTGACCCACAGCAATGTGTTTGTGGAATATACTGATTTTTTCCTACCGTGTTGAGTTGGCTAAAGCATATGAACCAGATGACTGGTTTTGTAATTATAAGATGGTGTAATCAATAGCCACGTTAACTATTTGAAATAACAATGACGATTATCTGGAGTACTCTTCATTCTGTAGGAGTCATTGAAGGCTTTGCTTCGGATGAGAATAAATATAAAGGAGAAAGAGCTTGAAGCTTTGTTGTCTGGGGAGCACGATACCTGCTGTTGTTACATAGAGGTAAATTTAACATATTGTTGTAACAACCTTTTAGTACATGAAAATTTCTCTATTCTAGGTTATGAATATGTAAATGTTGATATTGTTCTGCATATTAAGCAATAACGATTATGATTTTAAACATGTCATAATTCAGGTGCAAGCTGGTGCTGGTGGTACTGAGAGCATGGACTGGGCAGAAATGGTAATGAAGATGTACAAGTTTTGGGCTGAAAGACGTGGTTATAGAGTAGCAGTGGTGGATCAGATGCCTGGTGAGATTGCTGGAATCAAGGTTCAGCTTCTTATCTTCTTCATACGTGTTAAATACCTTACTTTTCTCACTTTAACTAAACAAAGTTGTGCACCACACGAATTTTTACCCTGATAAGTATAGGAACTGCAATTCACTTTTTTGTGTTCATTTTGATTGCAATATGCTAAATTTGCAGTAGAGTCTGTGTCTATCATCGTCAAGCTAATTTATAGGGATATCAGAGTAAAATCATTAGTTTCTGGTATTGACAAGGACTGTTGGTCTTTCAGCGTGCTACAATCAAAGTATATGGTGAATACGCATATGGATATGCCAAAGCAGAAGTAGGAGTACATAGGTTGGTACGCATCTCACCTTTTGACAGTGGAAAACGCCGCCACACTTCATTTGCAGCTGTTGCTGTAATTCCCATCCTGGGTGATGGATTTACCCATGTACAAATCAATGAATCTGATCTCCGTATTGAACGGTTCCGTGCTGGGGGAGCTGGTGGTCAGCATGTTAACACAACTGAGAGTGCTGTGAGAATCGTTCATGTCCCTACGGGAGTCACTGCCACTTGTCAAAATGAAAGGTGTGAAATTCTTGAATAATGGTCCAATTCCAAATTTCAAACAAGTAATTATCTGATATATTATTCTTGTCACTTTTATTGTAAGGACAGATCACAACATTTAAATAAGGCTTCAGCTATGGAAGTGCTGCAGTCTCGTCTAGACCAGCTTGAGATGGCTCGCCGTGAACAGATGAATGCACAGCACACACAATCACTGACCAACATAAGTTGGGGCAATCAGATCCGCACTTATGTGCTTCATGTACTCTCCGGCTGAATGTCAACTTTCAATTTTTCTTTCACACATCCTTGTTAAAACTAAACTGACTGCCATTTTCAATTCTTCTGGATGCAGCCTTACCGGATGGTCAAGGATCTTCGAACCAATTATGAGGTCTATGATCCAGATTCCGTGCTAGAAGGAGAGTTGGATGATTTCATGTTGAGCTATTTATCTGCCTCCCTGGATGAAGATGAGAAGAAAATTATCAGTGGGTTTGTAGAAGACATTAAATATTCTGCAGACTGATAGCGATCCAATCTGCCACTCCATGCTTGATTAGTCAATCAACATTTTGCGTTAATTTCAGCCCTGAATACATTATTCTGCAGTAAATACTAAAAGTGTTCACGTATAGCAAACAGTACAGGACTGTGTGGAATTCTGGAGTTAGAAAGCATGTTGACGAAGGCTGGGAAAGTAGCATTACCTTCACAACGTAGTTGTTCAGTTGGACTACATTGTACGTTGGCTTAAAATGGCAAATTTTGGTCTCACTCTAACAGGAGCTTTCATGAAGAAACGATGCGGTAACATTGGGTGATATGCGTAATTTAGTATCTGTACTTGAAAAGAAAAGGAAAGTCTTGGAACAAGGGAAAAGTCTTTTCCTTTCGCCTTCCTTATTCCTCTCCTTTAACCCTCTAGCTTTTCTATTGCTCAATTCTTTTTTTTTGTTTGGGGTGCAGACCTTAACCCTCCTGCTTGGTTTATAAGTAGGTGAGAGGTATCATGACTTGCTAATGACATAATTTTGCAGCTGCTGCATTCATGGACAGTGGAGCTAGAAACGAAAGCTAGGTTAAGGACACGTTTGTTTGACACATTCATTTTAAAAACTGACATTGTTAAACAAAATTGACGTCAATTCTGTGTAATATTACCGTTATAAAAGTTTTCCCAAATGGGTCGCATCATCATGAAGGTGAGGTGAATATCTTTTTTATTGAATTAGGGTAATATTTTAAATTTGGATTGGGACATTTTGTAAATTCGTACACAATCTGAACAATGTGTGTATTGATATGTTGATATTTTATGTTTATATTTATATTTTCTTTAAATTTTTATGGAGATTATCTATGATTTTCTTGCCATTTTAAAATAAAAATGAAAACTGATTTTAAAATATTTTTTATTACGAAATTATAAATACATTTCCATTTTAAAGTAGAAGAAAAAACATAATTGTAAAGTCATTAATTAATTATGCATTCACTTTCAATTCTCCTGCACCAACCCCTCCGGAATCTGATTCTGCAACTTCCTTTCATTTTCACCTTCAACTTTTGATCATTGTCACTTCCACACTGAATAACTCTTTCATTTCTTTCTTCTCTGTCCTGCTAGCTTTAACTCCCGAGCTCTCACATCCCACCCCACCTCACTCCCAGTTCACCATCCATCTCAGACTTTCTAACTGCATTGTCCTAGCTCAACCTTTTATCCAGTAGTCCATATCCCCTAACTATGGACAACTCCCGATTCCCGCCTTTGAGCTTGACCTACCCCAAGGTTCCCTTTGAACAACCTCATGCTTCCACTTCTGCGATCACTCCTGATTCCATTTCGATAAACAATCCTTCTGCTTCTCTAACTCCTTTCTTAACTTTCAGCAACAACAGCTGTATAAACCAATAAGTATGCAAATCACTTAACACTGAGTTATTAAGTTGAAGTCCAACTTCTCGTTCTCTTTCTAACCACATCAAAAGTGGTTGACAATCCAAATAAGTTACTTTGTTCGAAGAAATAGGAACTCCTAAGGTCATCTCCAACCAAGGCACTAAAACATCAAATTTGGTGTTTTGGTACAATAAATTCACTCTAAAGAAGGCACCAAATATTCACACTAAAATGGTGCAATGAATAATAGATAACTTCCAAATTTGGTGTGTTACTGTTCATTACACCAAAAGTACAAAAAGATAACTTTATCCAATTACTTTTTAACATATTCCTTTTATGTCTTTTTTACAAATTGATTTATTTACATAATTTACTAAGTAATTGAATTTAAAATATATATTACTTTACACAAAATATATTATTACAAAGATCTCATTGAAACATTTAAAACGAGATTAATATTGAATATAATATTAAATTTATTTTTAATATTTATTTTTAATTCTTATTTATAAGTGTTATAAATTCATTAA
>JAOTAY010061235.1:0-18408 GCA_025629805.1 Erythroxylum baracoense | reverse complement strand
TATTAAAAATGTCTTAAAATTTGTAATAAATTAAAATAAATTCGTTTTTAACAATTATAATAATTATAAATTTCAAAGTTAAAATTTGTTACTGAAAAATACAAGCTATCAAAAATAATTCGTCAAAAAAAGTATTAAAATTGTGATAAATTAAAATAAATTCATTTATAAAGATTATAAAAATTATTAAATTAAAAATTAAAAATTTCTATTAAATACTATTCGCTACCAAATGAAATTTGTCACAAAAACTAATTCACTACATATAAATATCATCGGTAAAAAGTTTTTGCTAAGACTAACATTTTGTAGCTAAAACTTTTTGGCTACCAATCAAAAATCGTGACCAAATCATATTAGCGACCAAACCTAGTTCGTCACAAAAGCTTTTTACCTATGGTTAAAAAAGTCTCTAAAAACATTTCCCTACAGGAAGAGTTGGTAGCTAAAAGTTTTTTACTACCAAAACTAAATCGTCACTAAAATGAATACCGATGCATAAGGTTTCGTAGGAAAAGACTTTTATCTACCAAAAGAAAACATTGCTCAAAACCATTACCGACGTTCTTGTCTATCGTTGGTAATAAGTTTTCCCGATGAATTATTTTTTTTGCAAATATGTTTTCGTGATGACTTCTGTGAAACATCACCGATGTTGTTTTGCTACCGGGATTCGACAAAGATTGTGGCTACGAAATGGAATCGTCATATATTAATAATTGCGACGATTTTTCTTTCTTTAGTAAGGTTTAAAGTCATCGCTAAAAACCCAATTTGTTGTAGTGATTATATGTTATGAGAAGGAAGGCTCAAATGGGCTATTTATAGGCACCTCTAGCTTAGTGGCCAAGTTAAAATTCAAAATCCTAACTAAACTCAACCTGCTAGATCACGTCTTATCTTAATCATATTACATCACAATAACTAATAAAATATTATCCCCATCCAAATAGGACTTTATCTAATATGATTTAATTACATAATATACAAGATGACAGGTTATATTTATCTAGGAGTGATACATCCATATCCATGAAAATCTCCACTATCTTCAAATCATCCTCACATGGTTTTTATCTTTTATAGTTGATGTCTATCCACTGTTATCTTATCCACCACATCATCTAAGATCTCTCCATCATCTCTATCTATTGAATTTAAGACCAAAGCTTTTCATAGCACACTAACATGGTCCAATGTTTACCCAAGTCAAGTCTATTAGTCATGATCCATTGATTTGAACATACACTAAGTCTTTAATCCATCAAGAACTTAGCTGTAGCCAACTTGGTTCGTACAAGGTCTAAAAATTTAACAAAACTTTCATAATGCTTGAGCTAACATTCTAAGTTACCTTAGAGCTTTCACATGACACCATCATGTGTTTGATCTAGCTAACCTTTGACCTAAAGCCTGTTTGCAGCTAGTTGCGAAGTGCCTTCATATGTTAAGGGGACAAAAAACCACTCCTACTAGATGAATTTGAAACTTTTATTGAACTAGTTTGAAGGTAGGCATCATCTCAAACTACCACAAGGTAGTATCTTTCTCCCATGTAGATTCCGTGATGGGCTTTCCCTTCCAGTCGATTGAGAATTTGATCCTCTAATTATTTTTATGTTGCCCTATTGTTTGATGATCCAAGATCTCTTGCACTTGTTCCTTAAACTATTTTCTCACAATCGATGGAGCTCTGTTCACATGAATTCTATTCAAATCTATTACATTCTGATAGTAATGTTTGAAAAAATTAGCATGAAAAGTAAAGTGTACCTTCAATCTCTCAAGAAGCTTTGATTTGTGTGCCATGTTCTACCCTTTACTTAGCACTTCAAATGGTCTATCATATTTAGGCACCAATCTTCATCATTCTTGCTTCTTCATCATGATACACTGCAAGTCACTTGCAGCTTGTCCTTTATTGTGCAATCTTGAGTGGAGTAAGAGGTTATTGTCCCAAGACTATCTCAAAGGGACTTTTCTTCGTAGCCAAAGATCGGTGCAAGTTATAGTAAAATTGTATAGTATCAAATAAACTTAACCAATTACATTGACGTGCACTTACATAATGCCTTAAGTATTCCTCTAATAAACCATTGATCCTCTCAATTTGTCTATCCAATTATGGGTGATTTACATTTGGAAACTTTAAATCACAACCTATCACATTAAAATGCGATGTCCAAAATCAACCTATAAATCTGGCATCTCGATCACTTACATTGTTTATAGGGGCTCTGAAGTATTTCACCACTTTCTTAGAGATCAACTTCTTTAAGATATTCAAGAGAAAAGATGTTAATGTTAGTAAAAAGATAGCATATTTGGAGAATCTATCTACAATCACCATATTGTTTACCTTTGAAAACCTACTACTTTTGCTTTTTCTTCAGTAAGTCTGTCAATGGCACCACTTTCTTTGAGTACCTCATTATAAACTACCAGTAGTAGTTAGTCTGAGAAAAGTCCATAACTCTCGTACTGTCATGAGAATCTGCCACTTAACTATCACCTTCACTTTATTTAGATCCATCATGACCTTACCTTCTCATTAAGTAACCCAAGAATCTGATCTCTGACTGTGTAAACTCACACTTCTCCAACTTCAGGTAGAGCATGTTTTGCCTCATCCACTCAAACACTTTCCTATAATGCTCCATATGTTTTGCCATATTAGTGTTATTCACCATGATATCGTCGAGATATACTATAACAATCTCATCAAGGAATTCATGTAACACTTTGTTCATCAGGTTACAAAATGTCATAGGAGCAATAATCAATCTAAACGACTTGACTAACAATTCCTATGACCTATACCAAGTTACATACTTCTCTTTTGCTCATCAACCTTGGTTTTCTAGACTTGCCAATACTTACCTTGAAGGATCAAATTTTGTGAAAATTGCATCCTTCCATAATTTATCCATCAAATCTTAAACTAAAAACATTATATTTGCTTTTCACTGTTACCTTATTTAAGGCTTAAGTCCATGCACATCTAACATATTCCATCTTGCATCTCCTAGAGCAGTACTGGGGCACTGTATAGGGCTTTTAAAGGTTTGGTAAACCATACCTCCAACAATTCATCAATTTTTTTAAAGCTCTCTAAACTCTGACGGGGAAATCTTGTGTAAGGCGTATGTAGGTAGTACGGCTCTCAGAATTGATCATGTGATCGATCTCTAGCTAAGGGAGAAGATTCTTACGTAACTCTGTTGGCATCACATCCTGAAATTCCTCAACAAGTTAGCAATCGCATTGGGAATTTCCACCACGTGTGCTTCATCATTCTCCCATATGGTTGTGAGATAGGTCTCTATACATTTCTTAAATCATTTCTTGATGCTCGTGGCTGACACATATGCTTCCGTCATTGTATCCTCATTATTGTAGTACCAAATCTATAGCAGTTAATAGAGAAGGAATTTTATTTGTGCATGATCATCATACCTTCCAAATCTGGATACAACATTGCCTTTGCTGTTTCCAAGAAATCAATCTCCAATATCAATTTGAAATCTTCGAGTGGTATGACCATATAATTGAACTTGGTATGCCAACTCCCTATGCTTACTATGAAGCTGCAAGTAACTCCTACCTCTATTTGTGCCTTACTCATAGGGGTCTTTATCTTTGTCGGGGTCTTTGATACCTTAAGCCCTAACTTATACACCATCTCTTTTTCCATAAAAGGACATGTTGTATTTGTATCCATAAGTTGTGCCTACTCCTTTGCATGACAATATTTAATCAATAAAACTTGTTCTCAAATGCCTCATAATCACAATGCTTAATCCTCACGCTCCTAAAAGATTATTAAGAATTACAAAATCGTCGCCAAATATGGACAAGGTCGGCACATTCTATAAACAAACATAAGTGACCATTATTAGGGTGTTGTCATAATTTATGAGATTGACAAGAAAAGACATTAATATGGCCATGCTAGTGGCCAACTTAAAGAATTAGAAAAGCATTAAGATGCTAGCTACAAAGAGAATTTGGCAGTAAAAAGGGGCATTAAAATATTCAACTTCCACCTTGGACCTTATCACTTTCTTATTGAAATTGACAATACAACTTTACCTGATATAAATTCATCATTTGCCATATCAAAGGGCATCACAACATCCTTGTTGATTTCCTCTCTTAGCCAGGAAAACCAATCTAGCTCCTCTCTCCTTTACTTAAATATTTAATCCCTCTCCTTCTTCCTATTATAGGGTATCCTTTGTATGCAAAGAACAACAAGTCATGTCCACCCATTACAAAGAATCCCCTAAGACAATGGATGACATTGCTCTTATTCTAAGCTTGTTCTACTATCTGCACATTGTCCTTATAACTTTAAACATTCCTCCGTGTCCTCATTATTTTGACACAGAAACTCCTTACTAAATTGTCTATCATCTCTACGATTCCCTTTTTGAACCATCCATGTGGCATCTTTGAGTTTTATTTGCCCTCTATGCTTGTCCAATTTCGCTTTCACCACTGCTTGTTTATTAACACCTTTTAAACTCAACCAATGCGACTCACTTCTATGGAAATTTTTAAAGTGATTCCAACCATTACAAAAGCGACATCTTCAACTTGGACAGATCTTGAACAAACATCAATTATGGGTTATTCCTCTCTTTGAACAAACGGCCCATTCTATTTGTATCATTTACCATCCATATAGTCTTATTGGACATGGTTATATCTACACTGTTAACCATTTCCAAAATTGGTGCATTTTCACAAATTGGACCAATTAACATAAAGATCTATTGAGAGATATTTACTTTTTTCTAAATCATCTGAACTATTACCCAAAAACCACGAAGCCTATAACATATACCTCTCTAGGCCCCTACCTAGATGATTTTGCTCTACTAGAACCCATTTCTCCTTCTGATCAATATTGGACCTCTATGAACCAATTTGCTACTAAGGGTTTCAACATTATGGCTAGTGAAGTCCTATCCTCTAGGCTTTGACTCTAAAAGAAATTTTAAAATTTGGGAAAGTTCTATAGTCTAAAAGCCTAACAACAGCAATAGACCCAACCTTTCTAACTACTTCGCAGATAAAGAGGACCCTTGGCCTCTTTTTTTGACTGAATAAGAAATAACCTAATTCATCAAAACCAATGATGGCATGGTAGAAGACACATCTGACTTCAACAATGATAGCGGTGGACCTAAATCACTTTCTACACCTCTTTGTTAAAAAGATTCCTCCTTATCTCTTAGGAATATTATTAGGGCCTAGTGTCTCCCAATAAATCTTCTTTTTACTATTTACTTTTTTATCCTAGCATCTATTATTTTACGATGGGAATCTTTTAATTAAAAGTTGTTTTTCTCTATCCTCTTTACTTAGTCTATAAAAGCAAGGCTTCTCCTTCATTATAATCCGAAGCAAAAAAATCAGTAATTTTTTTTTATGTTTTATTCTATAGCTTCTTTCTAATTTTCTCTCTCCTAAAAACTTAATTCTTGAATAATATAGCCACAGTCACAAAGAAAGCCAACTATGCTCTACCTCTTCATGAGGATCCTGTTTATCAGAAAATCATGGATTATAGATCCTGTTTGAGGTCTAAGTTATTCAGGAAAAGATTGGTCAGTTTAGATTTCTAAAAGTTAGGCCTTGAGAGTATAAAGGAGAAGGGCTTATGTCTCAGCTAACATATCTAAAATATAAACTATAGTTAATCTTTGTTTCTCTTTGATCTCTTATGAAACCTATTTTATAAGTCACTTAATAAGTATATAGGCTAGAAACTTATGTTGCAACTTCATTGAGGTTTATAAGTGAAATATTCCCCGAGCCCAGGAGTTACAGTAAAAAGAGCCTTTCTCGATTTATGTGGTAACAGCGTCATGTACCTTTGGTGATGTTATCCCCATATGCCCTCTGACCAAGGGTTACATGTGTAGTATCAGATCCATTCATGTTATTGACTATGATTATGTTATTCTTGATGAGAGTGAGTAAGGAGTTTCCTTTAGCTATGAGTGACTCTTTACCTAGTGACCCTGTTCATCTTTCTCCAACTCTCTCTATTGCCTATCTCCCTTCTAATGTTAAAAAGCACTCTTTTTAATAAAATTGAACACCTTGTAGAAATTACCCATCTTCTGGTAGAAAGCTATATTTTTTATACTTCATTACCTTTGCTCAGTCCCTACTGTATACACTCTCATGACCATTCTTCGGTAAGAAGTATAAGGACTATTCTCTCTACACATTGCCTAGGTTAAAGAAATCTTCCAAAGTGCCAGCCTAGAGCAGTGTGGTTTAAAAACTACCACCGCAGAACAATATGTGAAGTTAGAAATTCTAAAGGAACTTATCTCTCTTTGGGGAGAGCATAATCATACACATCTGCATATTGGTGCTATTCGCCTTCTTCTCCCCCTCTGTGGAAGAAAAGGAATTCTTGTTATAGCTAGGATATCTATTCTTGACACTGCTTACTCTACGTACCAAATTGCACTACTTGATACTCTATTGACAACTCTCAATAATGGAAGTGTTATCCTTACCGTTGCCCTGGATTTCAATACCAAGTTAGATGATCCCATCTTATTTGAGAGACTCTTGGTCTAGATCTAGATTACTAAAGCAGAAGAAGATCCTACAGCCATTATGGCCACTCTTCATCATCATATGATCTAAGGTTTGTATAACTATATTGTGGGTATGAATTTTCCAAATTCTACCTTTGATGCTTTGCATCATCGTCGACAATTTGTATAGGAAGTAGATCCATCTATGTGCAACCCAAATTATGAAAAATGTCTAAATTATGAACCAGGTAATGATGATGAGCTCTATGCTCAAAGTAGGAAGAAGAATTCCAGGAGATGAAAGGCTTCGATAATAGAATATTATTGGCCATAAAATCTTAAAACCTCAATAATCTAATAAAACAACTATGGGACCTATGGAGATTTAAATATTTAACAGTGACCATTTGAAGAATCACATTAGCTAGCTTCGTGTTATGCGCTTATTACGATATTTCAGTTGCTTAATTTGTTATTTTATTATTAATTTATTGTCAATGTTCTAAGAATTGAATTAGAGTATTGCCTGGTGGACCAAACAAGAGAACTTTAGGATAATGTTTGAAATTGGTTCCAAACAGGTCTAACTGACTTGCCTCCTACATAAATGTGTACATAATTAAACAATTAGAAACAATTAAAACTAGTATACTGATTTAGCTTATACATAAATGTATACATAATCAAACAATTAGAAATTTAATTTCATTTGTTATTTCTTCGAAAAAATGATTCAAATTAGTAAATTTGTTTTATTTATTTCTAATTATTTGACTATAAATACATTTTATAATGTAATATTATAAAATATATTTATATTTATATTTTAAAATATTAGAAATAGTAAGGAACACCGTATTTTAAATAGTTATATTGTTGTCTTGTAATGTTCTTTGGTTGTCAAGAAAAGCCACTCTAATTGACTAATTTGTTTCCTTTCCTTCTCGTCGTCCCTTTTATTGAGGGTCTAAAACAAAGTCAACTTCCCCAAGCATATCAGAGCGACTCTTTCATGGTTATTTTTTGATGAGGTTGTAGATTGTCTATTTTTCCCTTTATGGCACTCCAGTTAACGTACCAAATTGCCCTTTTTAACATGAAAGCGACACAAGAACATTCTTACATTACATGCTCTGCTTCCTACCTAGAATGACCAGAGTAGTTCAAAGGATAGTGATCATATGTAATCTTCCATAAAGAGATAAAATATGCTTCTTTATAGGTTTTCCTTTTCTTGTATGGTTCATTACATCATCATCATCATCATCATCATCATCATCATCATCATCATCATAATAATAATAATAATAATAATAATATAAAAATTGGTTAAAATAAGACCTTCCTAAAATGCAAACTTTGTATAAATGCAGAAAAAATGGTAATCAACTTCCTTGAAATGTCAATTGTGTTAAAATCCTAATGATGAGTAATGCTTTTATTCCTTTTGGTTTTCGATTAGGGGGTGTGGACATTGATTTACATTGAATTGTCCATGTACCAATCTTCCTTATATCAGAACGAAGCAATTATATTCATTGAAGATCGAATCTTAATTCTAAAGAGGATTTAACCTACTTATTGTGCATAAACTACAAATAATTATATAAATATTAACAATTTTAAAAATTTTAAATAAAAGAGGAGTGTTATATAAATTTGATAATTTTATTTTAAAATCAATATTCTCAGTTTTTACTAAACGAAGCTCTTGATTTTTTATTTTGTGAAATTATATTTAATAGTTGATTAGCATAGATTAATCTCTTACCTATATCTATTCACATTTATAGTGACAAAATTAGAGATGATAATGAAATGTGGGCCTTAGTTTGGGCTCGGACTCAAAGCCTAATTGGGCTTAAAGGTTTAGGATTGAGGTCAAGGGCATTGAACTTGGTCAGTTCAAGCTTAATCCAACATGATTTAAATATATTTTATTTTAAAAATATAAATGACATCGTTTTATTTAAAAATTTTAGGATTCAGGTCAGGTTAAGTTACCAACGGATATTTTCTATTTCGTCGCTATATTTAACGATGGTAATTTTTACATTGTCGGTAAATTTAAAAATGGAACATTGTCTTGATTGGTAAATATAGCGACGGATAAGGCTGGTCTGTTGATAAACTTACCAATGGATCTCTCAAATCCATTAATAATTTTACGACTAATTTTACCGATGGATCTTAGTTGTCCATCGATAAATTCATTACATTTTACTACAGATTTTGGTGTTCCGTCGGTAAGTTCACTGCATTTTATCAACGGATTTTATTTTTCCTTTGATAAATTTACTGATATTGTTTTTTTAATATTTTCCCTGCATTGAATTTTATTTGATAATCTTATGATTGATGTATAATTTATACAGCTATCGATTATCTGTTGATAATATTTTGATTTGTTTCTACATTTAATTTGTTAAAATAGAAAGTTAATTGATGACATAAAATAAAAATTATCTTAATTGATAATAAAAATTTATTATCTTTGACAATAAATATTTAATTCATACAAAATGACTGCAACTACGCTATTCATTTGGTGAATGTGGATGCTCTGAATGTTGCGATGAAGTGCTACTCTTTCCCTTCAACTTATCAATCTTATTATAAAGTTGGGCTATGTACTCCATCGACCGTAGCAACTGAGTTACCAATGCCTATACTGTGCTCCAAAGCTCATGGACTTCATTGGATGCGGACCGCCTATTAGATGATGTTGTACTAGATGTGGAGGATTGCGAATAACATGTGTTTGCAAATGAACCTAAGTCGAAGATCCTTCCAAGTTGGTCTCTACCACCCTCTGTATGAAGATATATTTGACTCTCATCAACATCTTCAGGCTGCTGAGACAGTTGTTGAATGCTTTCTTGTATTTAGTTTTATCAAAAGGCAATGTTTATGTTATTAAGTGATAATTAATAAGCATTAATATTAAAGCATAAATTTCACATACATTTAGTTCTCTACATTTGGTGTTGACGAAGGTCACACCGTCATGCTTCTTAGTATGAGTGTACAAAAAGAGTTAATAGGGTATAGCTTCATGCCCATTGACTTTTTCTGCATTAGAATAAAATGTTATAACTGAATTACAATTTACAAAAATTTTGACAAAATTTCCTCTATTTTTATGATATTTACCCCTTGTTGAACAAAGAAAGTAACTTAACAACACGGCCATATATGGCACCATCTTTTATAACATTATCGTTCTCTACAATACACATATTTTTATTCTAAAGTTGAAATACATTAAAGTAAAAAAATAAGAATATAAGTGCAAAGTATGTATAGATACTTACAAGTCTCTCTGTATGCTCACGGTGGTAATAGATCCTCTAGTGTAAACAGGAAGACCGTCACCCCCTGGTCCTCCATGCCTGTTGGTAAAATTACGCTCTAAAATTTAGATTGCCTCGGGTGATGTCTAATATTGCTGTCAACGACTCCATATTTCTTCACAAATATAAAGAGGTCGTACACCAGTCTTGTGTATTGCACCAATAAAATCTGTAACGTGTACGAACTTGTCTCTCCTATACTTTATAAATAACCGTGTCAAATTTAGAATCCTAAAAAAATTCTTTATGAAAAAAGGAAAAATATACGATCAGTACTTATAACATACAATATTTATCTAATTAATGTATAAAATTAATTAAAAATATAAAAAAAAATTTGTACCTCAGACTCCAGATAATAAAAGTCCTTTGTCGCTTGAGGGATATAGAAATCTTCTCTTTAGACTTGGATGTCATTTTTCTTGAGCACGTTCCAGACGGAATCAACCTAATATAAAAACAATTTATATCATTTTTAAATTTAACCAATAACTTAATTATAAACATATGGTATTTTATTTATTTTCACTTAAAGATTGTTTAAAATTTTGATGTAAGTTCTTCCACCAACTCCCTCAGCTCCAGGCTAGGGGCCGCCTCCTTTGTCTGCAACATTTACCCCCTCATTTCTCTGTCTGTATAGGGGTGGTGGATGGTATAAAACTATTGGATGTTGTAACAGTAGGTACGGAAGATGATGCCTCATCTGAATGTGTAGTAGCTAGAGGTACAACATCTAATTCTACTATAGTTACAGAATGTGATGCTTCACCTGGAAACTAACCGACTCCAAATCATGGTCTAAACCTTAGTTGCATCATATCCTTTTTTCTCTTTGGTGGCATATTTTAACTTAAAATTCATATTTTATTGATTATTCCAGAAATATAACAATTTCAATTCAATATATAACAGTATATTGTTGATTCAATAATTGATTTATTGAATATAATATTCTATAACAAATACAAATTAATCGCTATTAGCACTTAATTGTAAATCAAAATTATCATCTTCTTTTTCTGAAGAATTAGAATCAAAATTAGGCTTCTCTTTAGATCTGTCACCCTCCTCTTCCTCTCTAGATGAAATTTCAATATTTTCATTATTTGGATCATTCAAAGGTTTATTCTTATCATATATAACAGATGCATTTATTTCATAAACATCTTCGTGAAATGTTTCACTTTAAATTCTCTGTTCTCCTTTTCCATGTGATTAAAAAACAACTCTATGTTTAACTTTGCAAACAGCCAACCAATCTGAATTATCTCGTCGTAAGTTGGGAAAAGGGAAATAATATACCTGGATTACTTGTATCGCCAACACAAAAGGGTCAAATTGTTTAAATCTTCTTCGCTAGTTGATTTT
Organism: Erythroxylum baracoense; assembly: GCA_025629805.1. Lineage (NCBI taxonomy): Eukaryota > Viridiplantae > Streptophyta > Magnoliopsida > Malpighiales > Erythroxylaceae > Erythroxylum > Erythroxylum baracoense. Next base: position 7,118 of record JAOTAY010061235.1, on the reverse strand, counting down.
AACTAAATTGTATTGACTATGCACACTTGTACCAACATTAGGAGTTGGATTAAACTAGTCATACTTAGATATCACACTTCACTTTATTGGTAATGTAGGGGACTCAATTTAAAGTATCTCAATAACTTTACAATAGTAATCCATTAATTCTCCCTGTATGCCCCCCACTATTTATTGTTGTCATGTTATTACTATGATATTTTGTATGATATTTGTATCCATTAATGAAATACACCGGATTCGATTTAACAGTTTGCAAAGTTCCTTTCACAAGATCACGTATGAACTTGTTCTTTATTGGATTTTCTAAGGCCTATACAAAAGAAATTATCATATTAAATATTATAATTCAATCAATTCAATAATTGTAAGTGAAAACTTACATATTTCTCAAACCATCGAGGAAAACGTCTTTTAACTTCTTTATTGATATCATCCTCTATTTTCTCAGGCATTATCTCGTGTAATCATTCCTTGTATAATCTAAAAACATGATTATGTATTTCAGTTGTGAATAACATTAAATTTCAAAACCCAAATAATCAACTTTAACTTACTATATGAAAGGTTGAACCTCTTGACAGTTCAACAAAATGTAACTATGACCAGCCTTTATTTCTTCCTCTATTAACATTCTTCTTGTTGAACGTCCATATGTTCATCCATAATATATGAAAATGGATAAGTTACCATGAGCATCAAACATTCCTCCCCCATCGTCAATATGAGGAACTTTTTTTCTCTTATGTGCACATACAATTCAAAATAATGTAAACAAAATGTACTTGCTTCCTTCACTAAATAAGCATTACATATTAAACCTTTAACTCTAGCCTTTTTTTTGACAATTTTTTTCAAGCAATGCAAATATCTACATTAGCAAATAGGGTTATTACTATTTTATTGTTAAAATATGTTATTACTTTAATTTAAATATTTACTACAATTACCTCTTAAATAGATACATCTATCGATATTGAACTGGAATAACAAGTTTGGCCTCGTGTGCTAAATGCATAGGTAGATGCTCCATACATTCAAAGAAGATTGGATGGAAAATCCCTATGAACTTTTACAAAATTACTGGAATTTCCCTTTCTAGTTTTTCTATTTCAACCAACTTTATTTCAGATGATGTTAAGCTTTTGAAAAACAAACTTAATTATATTATAACTTCCTAAACCTTATTCGGTAGCAACTCTTAAAATGCAATTGGAATTAGTCTTTGCATAAACACATGACAATCATAAATTTTCATCCTAAATAATTTTTGCTTCCTTGTATCCATACAACTTGCCAAGTTTGAAACATAACCATCAAGAAACTTTAGACTTTTCAACCATTCACACAATATTTTCTTTTATTTTTTTCCAAAGTGTAACATGCTTTTAGATATCCACCGGTGCGAAGATTTTTATCTAACTCATTCCTTCTACAAAAAAGTTTTAAATTAGCTCGTAATTTTGAATTGTCTTTTGTCCTCCCTTCAATGTTCATTATGGTATTGAACAAATAGTCACAAGTATTTTTTTCAATATGCATCACATCTATATTATGACGTATCAAATTAGTTTTCCAATATAGCAAATCCCAAAAGATGTTTCATTTTCTCCAACCAAAGTTTTTACTAATATTTGTATTAACTTCGTTAGCTTTAAGTTCTGTAATTTTCAACCACCTTAATTCATCAATCTCTTGCAATATCTCTTCACTAGCTTTGTGAGGAGGAGGAGGTTTTTGTACCATTCTATTCTTAATGAACTTTTGTTTATTGCATCTAAATGGATGATTTGGAGGAAGAAATTTCTATAGTTGTCAAACCAACATGTTTTTCCCCCATTTGGAAGATAAAACACATTAGAATCATTGTCACAATAAGAACAAGCCAATTTCCCTATTGTGCTCCATCTAGACAACATAGCATATGGTAGAAAATCACTAATAGTCCATATCAAAGATGCTCTCAACACAAAATTTTGTTTTAGAGACATATCATATGTCTCTACATCATATTTCCAAAGATACTGTAATTTAGATATCAATGGTTGTAAAAATACATCAATTTTATGCTTTGGATTTCTAGGCCCTGGTATAATCACTATCAAGAACATATATATCTCATTCATACACATCCATGGAAGCAAATTATAAGGAGTAATTATGATTAGACATGATGAATATTATTGGTCGGATTAACCATAAGGTTGGAATCCATCCGTCGACAATCCCAGCCTAACATTTCAACTTTTAGTTGCAAACTCATAATAGGTGTTATTGAAATGTTTCCATATCAGTGCATTAAGTGGATGAATTATTATTCCATCTTCGTGTTTATGTTCATTATGCCATCTCACGTAAGATGTAGTAACATCATAAACATATAGTTTTTGAAGTCTCCAAGTTAGCGGGAAATAATATGTCCACTTCTAGGATACTAATTTTTGTATCATAAAAGGCTTTATAGGCTTGAACTTAGATTGACCACAAAATTTACACTTTTGTAATTCTACATTATCCCCCTAATACAACATACATCCCAAGTTGCAACAATCAAAATTTTCAACAGGCAAACTAAGACCCCTAATAAGTTTCTTCATAATTTAAAACTTATCAACCAATGTATGACCAGCAGGCAATGATTCATTATACCATCCAAGAATTTTATCATAAATATGTCCTTCAGACTTTATGTTCAATATTTAAGCAATTGAAGACAATTAAGTCATTGTCTCATAATTTGCCATAATTCTTAGTCAGCTGAGTGTAGTAAGTCAAAAAATTGTTTTGTATGTGGGTTTGATTCTTCTTCTATATTTTCTATATTTTCCTGAAATGTATAATCGAATGTATCATAAACCATTGCATGTGAGGATTTTTAGTTATACCCATATTATTTGATCTAAATCTTATCCCCCTTCAAACTCATCCATATTTATTGATAAGTTTACTTCATTACCTATTGAGGTGCTACAAATCAATAGCTCCTCATGTCATATCTGCTCAAAATAATTTGGATCAAACACTTTTTTACACTTTTTTCAGCAAACGGCCATTCACTTTATCAATAGGAAGTAAACGAATATGCTAGGGCTTTTAACATAGACATCTGGTCTTTAGGCCATCCATATATGCAATTTGAGAACATGCATAATGAATAAAAGCTTCAACTCTCTGAACAAAGTTAGGATTAATGAAACCATCAATTGTTAATCTTCTACACATCCAAGATCTATCAAAATTATTCATTTCTTCAAAACTGTTAATTTAAAAAAGTGATTTCATAGTTAGTATCGTTCATGTCCCCTAAGTTTACAGAACATTTTACTTTACAAAAAAAACACCTAAGTATTAATTAATTGAACTAATCACCTACAATTAATTTCAATACTATGGTACGCGGCATTATTACACCATATCAATCGAAAAAGAAAGTTCTTACTGTGATTCCTAGGCTTGTGGAATTTTTCATGGATAAGCCTTATAGAAGCTGCATCACAGGTTTCCAGCCTATATATTGTTCTAATGGTTTTTTATGCCTCAAATGATCCATAATTTTGTTGTAACTATACAACTTACAACTTCTTTAATGTTTTGATTGAAGTTTGTACATTAAGTTCGAACTAAAGGATCACTAAGGTATGTGGCATTGTTTACACCTGTGAATCAAGAAAGCAAGTTATCGCTGTGACTTTTAGGCTCATGGAATTTTTCACTGATAAGCCTCACGAGAGGTACGTTACAGATTTCCAGCCTATATACCGTCCTAAGGGTTTATTATGCAAAGAACTATCATGTCTATTAAACCTATAAATTTCTTGTGTTAAAACTAAGTTTGAATTAATCACATTGAAGTTGAAATATTTATGTTTGAATTAATCACCTACAATTGATTTCAATACTATGGTACGTGGAATTGCCACATCATATGAATCAAGAAAGGAAGTTCTCGCTGTGACTCCTAGGCTAGTGGAATTTTTCACTGATAAGCCTCATCGAAGCTGTATTAGAGGTTTCCAGCCTATATGCCATCCTATTGGTTTATTATGCCTCAAATGATCTATAGTTTTTCGTAACTATACAACTTACTACTTTAATGTTTTGATTAAAGTTCGTACACTAAGTTCGAGTTAAAAGAAACACTAAGGTATGTGGCATTGTTTACACCTGTGAATCAAGAAAGCAAGTTATTGATGTGACTCTTAGGCTCGTAGAATTTTAAACGATAAGCCTCATAGGAGTTGTATCATGGGTTTCCAGCCTATATACCATCCTAGGCGTTTATTATGCCTCAAATCATCAATAAGATCTCAAACTCATTCCACATATAGTAAATACTTATGTAATCATACATCTACTCATCAATGATTCAAACAAAACCCAAACATAAATACTTAGATTATTAAAGAAGAACATAAAAACTCATCAATGATTATAAGAATCTTCTAAAGAGCAACACAAAATCAAGATCTCCTTTGCATTCCAACAAAACCCAAACGCATCAGAATCGTATTATTAAAGCAACACATATGGTTCACATTAGCTAGACAACTTACCTGGATGGACAGACAACTATAAAGAATAAAAAGAAGGATGAGTGACGCTCTTCAACACAAAATAGGGCCTACAAAAAAGAATATTTCGTATTTAATAGAAAATGCTTGTTTAATAGTTTTGTTATATTTTTATATATTAAAGCAAACAAATCAGAAAATAAGGCAATCTAAGTTTTGATATATAATGCAATACAGAGAAAATCTATTATTTAAGCTAAAATACAAACATATGATGCTAATTAGTTAATTGGTGGGAATGGATCATTTTTTGAAAAGGTCTACAATTGGTATGAAAATGTTTTATTACAATGAATAAATAAATTAATTTTATTTTTAAATAGGTAGGGAACTACATTAAAATGTTTTACTACAATGAATAAATTAAAATATTAATTAAAGCTATAGACTATATGTGGCTTTTCTTAAGCACGTATTTTTCATCAAGTCTTGTTTACTACGTCTTTCAAATTTATTTGTAGCTTATTTAGCTCATGCACAATCTGCCATTATCGTATTTGTCTATCGGCTCTTGGATGGTTAAGACAGTTCCCCTATTAAATTGCCAAGCTCTTCAATTGTTCCTAAGTGGATTTCTCTAAATATTTCATGTTCTCTTCTTGGATTTGTATTGGGAGTCTTATTCAATCGTTCAAGGATGGCAACTTTGAGGATGATTTTTTAAGCAAATGAGTTTCTATTTCTTTCTTTAATTGGTGCTAAATTGATTGTAACCTTAAAACTCAATTTTTTTCTTAAATAATTGTACTAAACCAACTTAACTGATACTATACAAATATAATAAACTTTACATAATGAAACGATTAATTCTTATTCCATAAAATCATTTTATTCTTTGATTACTTAAAAATTCCAAATGTAATTGGTATTTTATAATGAATAAAGTAACCGACTTATCTGTTATGAAAACTTCTTAAGACTAAATAATAATATAAAACTCTACTTATAACTATAAACGAACAAAAATCTAAGTGAACTAAAAAAGCTTGTAAACTATTTCTGTTATATGATTTGCATGTAACTGTTCATTTACATGCAAATCAAACGAAACAAACTTGAAGAGGAAAAAAACAATCTTGAACCTTCACTGAAGCCCAATAATCACACAATTGATTCCAATTTTCTTTAGTCTCTTGTTCTGGCATATGTTTCCTTGCCTCTTCATCGGAAGGAAAAGAATGATAATATTTATGAAGTTGATATCGGTGATCCTTCACCCTTTGTTTCAACAGTGAACTAATAGTATTTGAAACCTTAAGCGTGTCGATATCAATGATATTGAGCTTCATTTTTGAAAACATGTATTAGATAAGTTATTAATTTAGTTAAGTAAAATTGCAATACATATAATGAAATGAATTGAAATATTACTGAAACTTTATCCAAAGCGTTTTGCAGTAAGTTGTCTTCCTTCAACTGCCTAATATGCTGAAGGCAAGGCAACTCATTTCGAACAACAATGCCCAACTCACTGGCCACCTTTGCAGCTTGGATCTTATCCACTGGACGCCCTTACATTAGGTCAATAGTCATTGACAACTTGAAATTCATTGCAACATTCATGCGTTACAACTCAACTCCTTTTATCTTACCTCTACCTCATTTTCTGAGGCCAGTATTGGAACCTAAAAAAATACATAATGACAAAAACACACTAAACGTATAATCAGAGCATAAATGTAAATATGTTTGGTTATCAAAAATATACCTGAAGATCCCTCATGACTACCAGACAATGTTGGTAAAGGTTATTGCTACTGACTTCCCTTATTTGATGATGCAATAGCTGGTTATTCTGTGGGAGAAACTTCATCTATCGTCACCACCCTTTTTCCTTTGTTTCGCCCAAATGCCATTACAATGAACCTGTGTAAAACTAATTATGAACATAACGTATAATTGTAATTGCAAAATAAATTTAACATTTTGTGAAACATTAAAACTATGCTTAATTAACATAACTAAAACATCAACAACATAAAGCAATTATGTTATGAACATTCAAACAATACAAAAAATGAAACTCACATTCAATTATCATGATCAAGATGAAGAAAATTATCATCATTAAGTACATTATCGGGAGATTCTTTATCACTAACATATTCCAGCAAAGTATCATCATTATCATTGAAGTCATCCTAAGTATAGTCTTCATCTGTTTGTAAGATAAGATAGGGTTAGTGATAAGCTGTGTGGTTAAATATTTTGATTTACTCCCTTGAAAACTAAATCAAAATTTTATTTCCAAGGATTGCAATATAGAGTGCAACCCTAGGTCGTCTCACTTAATCGGAACCTAGAGCAAATGATCGAAGCTAGTCTAATTGCCATGAAATGCAAGCTAAATTAGTTAAGAGTGGGGTTTTGGGATGTTTTGATTTAACTAAATGAATTGAACTAAATGAAAGAAAAGTATATAAAAAGGTGTTTTTGAATTTTTTGGGAAACGACAATGATCAAATGGGATAAAATTCTCTTGAAAATGAGCTTTGGCTATCATGGTTCCAAACAAATCTTTTGGGAGCGAAATTCACTAAGTTTTCA